>CM036534.1:10867854-10877854 GCA_020745685.1 Tautogolabrus adspersus
GATATTAAAACCCTGCTTTATGATCTTGTAACCCTGGGATAAATCCCAGAGTTAAAATGAAGTAAAGTAAAGTAAAAATATACATAGCCCCACAGGTACTCCAAATAATGTCAATTTAAGAAAGCCACGTTATAATAGTTTGTGTGAAACTTACATCCCTCAACACGAGGCAAGACAGACTATCTTGTATGTTTATGTGTGTTCTTCACATCAGAGCAGCTGAAACTCTGGAGCATTTTAAATTACTTTTAAAGACCCACCTCTTCTCACTGGCCTTCGACTCACCCTGACACCCTGACATCTTATTTTCATCTTTTAGTATAGCTTTTATTTGTTTTACCTTATCTTAGTAGTTGTTCTTACACCCTGATATGTTATTTTTATCTTTTAGTATAACTTGTATTTGTTTTTACCTTAGTAAGTGTTCTTATTGACCTTTCTTATTGTTAATGTTGATGATTTATGCTGTTTTTATCTATATTGCTAGCACTTGACTCTATGTATGTTGTGCAGCACTTTGGGCAACTAAGGTTGTTTTTAAATGTGCTATATAAATAAATTTTGAGTTGAGTTTGAGTTGAGAGTTGAGTTCTTGTTACCTTCCTCTAATGGGTCAATTTAGAGAGACATCACGTTTCTTAATTTATGATTGGTCGAGGGGCGGGGCAGAAGACGAGAGAGGAGAGTAGCGAGAGAAGTGGAGGGAACATGAGCTCTCCTCACACCTGTATCCTATCCTATCTGACTAGCCATGATGAGCTAAATAACTGATTTAAGTGTTGGATAAAGTGAATGTAATAAGGTGCTAACAGCTACCAGTTTAATTAGTATATGTTTGTGTGAACGCTAACGGTAACCTTATAGGCTACTGCTTGTTAGCCCGAGTGCTAATTCTGTGCTAGCGCATGTACGGACAGTGGAGCCGCCGCTTAGCACCAGATGGTGAGTCGCGGGAGGGGACGGATACAGAGGGAGACCCCCTGTTTCCCTCCTGTTTTGCCATTGTGTTTTGTCCCTGGACTGTTTGTCATTGCCACGACTGAGAGCAGGTGGTGACGTTGCTTCATGGCCGCTGAGGTGAACTGTGGACTTTTTTTCCTCCACTAACGGAGAGTGGAGGTTTTCTTCAGGCCGGCTGAATTGGTTTGGACCTGCTTTCTTCTTTATTGCCTTTTCTGGATTAAGGTTGCACTGACTGTTCGACGTGGGTGAGTTAGGACGGCGTGCCGTCCACGTTCCTTCAAACATTGCGTCAAACTCATTTCAGGCCTGCAACAGGGGTTTTGTTTATTTTTATGCCTTTTATTATTTTTTGTGGGGACCCACATTAAAGTGTTAAGAGTGTATTCATGTGTCATAACGGATTTCAGCACTTAAAGTGAACTAGTAATAGCTGGTTATTCTTTTTGGTCAGTATAAATAGTTTCAAGCTATTTTGGTGACCCAATAAGAAAAAATAAGTATCATCAGAGTTTTCGTACGGTGACTCAAGCGTGCCATTAGTCAGGTTTAAAGGGTACTTGCCTATCATTTCATTTACCTCTTGGTAGTTTTCTGATTCTCTAAATGAGTGCTGAGACTGCGTCTTGAGTGATTTCATTTACAAAGAAGTAAATACATTGATATGTGTCAATAAATACTTTAAAATTCATATTAACCTCTTTGTCTGTTTAATAAAGAATGATATTTAAAACAGAAAGTGTACAGTGTTTAAAGGTAAAAACAGGTCATCACACTAGAGTCATTTAATTCATTTCTGGTACGTGGGGAAGCAAGGTAAGGTAGGTTTAAGACAGGACACATAAACTTAAAGGAGCAATACTAGTAGTAAGATCAGAGTGAGTTCTAAGAGAAGAACCCAGGGCGTTGTATCTCTGAATAGTTGATACATAGGAAGCGCTACATTCTCTTTACTGATGTGTCTCTGTTCCTCTGATTCATTCATTTATTCCTGTGCACAGGTCATCACACCTGAGCTCATGTTTAAAATTGCTGATTCACAGAGCAGCAGAGATCAAAGAGTTTAGCTATTGCGTAGAGAAAATCTGACAATCACAGCTGATGAAGAAAGTCTTACAAGAACAAACTTTTGACCTGAAACCTGACTTTCACCTGTCTGTTTCCTTCTTTCTGTCTGTGTGTCCTCAAAGAGGGGGATCCTCCTCTTCTGATCCTTCTCACATTTTTTTTTATTCATCCACATTGATGACAGTACAGACTGCAGATCCCTCTGAGGTCTGTGAAGTAACATTAACAGGACTATTTGTATCGCTGCTGAATGTCTCTGCTGTCGGTCTAAAAGGATCATCTCGTGTTGTCTCAGCTCTTTGCTGTATTCAGTTTTACTGTAAAAATCTTGTTTTTCAGAGCTAATCAGTGAACTATGATGAAAAGTCTGTCAATTAAAAGACACAGAGGATGGCAGCTTCTGTTCGACTCAACATTGAACACAGTATTTTCAAGGTTAAAGTTATATCCTCACCTGTCGGTCGAAAAGGTGAAGACAACATCCACAGGTACACACAGGAACATGGAAGAAAAAGAAAAAACGTCACATTTAGAGTCACACACACACATGATGTGTGAACAATAATAACACTTGAATCACTTTGAATTTAATGAATATGATGAATATATGATACAAATCATAAGTTTTTATATTTTTATATCTACACTTTTTATGTGAGAACAAACAGTCATATCGTGATATGTCATTTTACACAGACACTGATCAAAATGAAGAAGTGCTGCGAAGAAGTGATTAACTGAACACACAACAGACACACACTCACACTGCTGACACGCTGAATGACAAACCAAACCTCAGTGTGTGTGTGTGTGTGTGTGTGTGTGCGCGTGTGTCTGTGCGTGTGTGTGTGTGTGTGTGTGTGTGTGTGTGTGTGTGTGTGTGTGTGTTTTCAACTTAAATATAAGACTACAGCAGTCTGTGTAATGCCTTCGTGTTAATGTGTGATGTGATATGGTGTACACACAGTCATGTTTGATCATTAATAACAGAGGATGAGTTTAAATGTTAATGTGTGAACTGATGGAGATCATCTACTGATAATGAGTCACTTTCTCTCCAACACAGTCAGGCAACAGTTTTATACATAAACAGTTTAATTAATGAAGGGTTGTATTTATACAACACTTCACAAGTATTCCTCTCACTGTGCTGAATTCATTCAAATGAAATTATTTCATAAAATGTGCCTCCTTTAAGGCTGGAACACAGTCATGAATTCAGTGAAAATATTTCAGAAACGTGTTGATTTGTTGAGGATTAAAACCTCCTGACTCAACTAAACCTGATGAACACCTGCGCTGACACAAACACCTGTACTCTGTCATTAATGTACACGTGAGTCATACAGGAGTCTGACTGCATGATGATTATCTCTCTGGTCGCACTCAGTTCATTCAACTTAAAACCTTCAAATCCCAGCCATTTCCAGTCACTTCCGGTGTTCCTCAGGGTTCAGTCCTGGGCCCCCTTCTGTTCATCATCTATCTCCTTCCTCTTGGCCATATCTTCCGTAAATATAACATCCAGTTCCATTGCTATGCAGATGACACCCAGCTCTACCTGTCCACCAAACCCACCTCCTCCCTCCCGCCTACTTCCCTGACCGATTGCCTACATGAAATAAAATCCTGGTTCTCCTGCAACTTCCTGAAATTAAACAGTGACAAAACTGAGCTTCTCCTCATCGGCACCAAATCCACAATTTCAAAACTTGACAGCTTCTCTCTTATCATTGATCACTCCACAGTTTCTCCCTCCCCTCAGGTTAAGAGTCTGGGTGTCATCCTTGACAGCACACTATCTTTCCAAGCTCACATCAATAACGTCACCCGGTCTGCTTATTTCCATCTACGAAACATTAATCGCCTCCGCCCGTCCCTCACTCCCAACAGTACCGCCATCCTCGTCAACACCCTGGTTACATCCCGCATTGACTATTGCAACTCCCTTCTCTTTGGTCTCCCTCTCAAGTCCATCCATAAACTTCAACTGGTCCAGAACTCTGCAGCTCGCATCATCTCCAAAACCCCCTCCATTAATCACATCACTCCTGTCCTTCAGCAGCTTCATTGGCTCCCGGTTAAATATCGCATCAACTTCAAGATTCTGCTCCTCACCTTCAAGGCCATCCATAACCTCGCTCCTCTGTACCTCTCTGAACTCCTGCACATCATCACGCCAACCCGCACTCTCAGGTCTTCTTCTTCCATTCAACTCACTGCACCACCCTCACGCCTGTCCACCATGGGGTCCAGAGCTTTCAGTCGATCTGCCCCGCACCTCTGGAACTCCCTCCCACCACACATCCGTAACATCGACTCTCTCTCCATTTTTAAATCTAATCTCAAAACACATCTTTTTAAACTGGCATACTCGGTCTGATCATTCCCTCCCGGTCTGTTAAATTCACTACATCCTGTACATTTGTCTTTTTAATGTTAATTTTATTGATGTGTTGTTACTTTGTTGTTTTTATATATGTTTGTAAGGTGACCTTGAGTGTTTTGAAAGGCGCCTTTAAATTAAATGTATTATTATTATTATTATTATGATTTGATCTGTTTCATCATGGTGCCTGGGAAAAAGATCATTACTACACACACGCACGCACACACACACACACACACACACACACACACACACACACACACACACACACACACACACACACACACACACACACACATACACACACTCACACACACACATACAACATACAAACACACACACACTAATGTTGTTACACTTGATGTAACAGTGTATCGCTCAGCAGAAATAAAGACAAGAGCTGACAGTCTGCAGTTTTTTAACCTCACACATCAGATGTTATTACTTTTATAACTGACTGTTTTAAACTGATTAATTTACCCAGATGAATGTTTTCAGTCTTCAGGAGTTCAGAGAGAAATGAGCTTAGCTACAGCTAGCATCAGCTCAGCCTGCTCAGATGAACACAGATTTTCTAATGTGAAGTTTTTTAAAGGAGTGTTTTTACAGATTTTAATGAGGCACTTTTTGTGATAACGGAGGAGCAGACTCTGTGATCATTCAGCTCTCTGAAACAAATTATGAACTGAATGATCTCCGATACAAAATCAGACTGAGATCCATCAAGATCAAACTGTGCTAATGTTAGCATCAGCTCAGATAGCAGCTCAGAATCAGAGAGACACTGAATTTAACATGAAACTATAATCATTTCAAATAAGACAATGATTTATTCAGAGTTTTAACTGGTTCTAATGATCCTCACTTTGTATCAAACATTATTAAGATACTTCGACATGGATTTTACTTAACTGACTTCAGTCAGCTCTGCAGTCAGCAGGACTTTTCTTCTGTTTCTGTAGTTTTCTTTCTATTCAATTTTAGACAGTGCATATTTCTGTCTTTGTGTTTCTCAGTGTGTGTAAATAAAGTGTATCTCTTTTATCTAATCTCATACAGAGAAGAAGAATTCAGTGTTAGCGGTTAGATGTTAGCTGTTAGTAGTGTGTCTGAGATTATCAGCGTTTTATTTTGGAGGTGCTGCAGACTCAGCGTGGCAGCAGAAAGTGTCAAACAGTCACCACGACTCACTGTGAGGAGACATGTGAGTGTGTGTGTGTGTGTGTGTGTGTGTGTGTGTGTGTGTGTGTGTGTGTGTGTGTGTGTGTGTGTGTGTGTGGGTGGGGGGGGTGGGGGGGGGGGGGGGTCACTGTTCTTTATCTGCCGTCCTGTTTAAAGTTATAATATTTGACTTTCAGAGTAGATGTCCAGTAGATGTCGCACTTTAGCACCGGCCTCTCAAACCAAAGCAAAGCTGTCCCTTCAGCGCACCGCTTCCCCTCCTCCCCCACCCCTCCCTCTTAACATAGTTGAGACCAAGTGCAGCCGTTTCTATGACTGATCTCAATTCAGATATGCAGTCTGAAGTTTATTGAGTTCTTATTTTTTAAAGTATTTTACACCAAAAAAAGTCTTATCTTCGATTTGAAAAGTCTGTTGGTTCTCCTTCGGTTGTACTCTTGTGACGACACTCTCTCGTTATGCCTCCAGAAACAACTTCCCTGAGTGGGCCTTCTCTATTCCACCACATGGTGGCAGGGCAAATGATTGGAGAGGGAGGGGTTCACATTAAAAAAAAAAATTATGAAACTTGTTTCAGCCTCTCAGTGAAACATAAACAAGCTGAAGGAAGCACTGTCCTGTCCACGTGAACACCAAGCTCACAACAACAAACCCAGAGGGAGTTTGACTTCACTCTCTTTTTTTCCTTTGCTTTTTGTACCTGGTTGTCTGAACAGGTAGAATTATCTGGTGATCTGAACACGTAGAGTTACCAAGTGATCTGAACAGATAGAGTTACCAGGTGAAGCTGTGAGGATTGTCTCCTCAGAAATGGGATGAAGGTGAGCATAACAAACTGCAAATCTGACATCAGATGTGTGTGTACGGATACTTAAGTGGATGTTTGGGTACCTTAGCAGCAGGGATAAGCTAATGTGTTGCACATTTGTAATAACTGATGCTTTTATTTAATTGTTCTTTGTCCTTTCTATGCAGCAATCTCCCCGTGTCTGAGACAAATTTCTTCCGAGGGAGACAAATAAAGAAACCTTGAGATCATAAAAAAACAACAACATGCGGTAAACAAAACTGTTCAAATAAAACTCAAACTGTCTGATATCCTGTCTGGAGACTGGCTTCCTGTACCCCTTCACAATTAAAGCACCAGCTTCTTGTGTTCCATCACTAATCTGTAGCTTTAATCTGAAGGTGATCCTCAGTGATCTCTGACCAGATTATCAGAATTAAGAGCAGTTCATATGGCAGCCGCTCAAAGTCTCAGAGGTCATCAGAGAGAGAGAGAGAGACAGAGAGAGAGAGACAAATACCATAAAAGGTCAATGAAAAGCACCTCATGAATGATACTTCATACAAATGAGCCAACAGATAAAAAGTTACAGCTGCAAATGGAAGGAAGGGGGAGAAAATACACTTTCTGACATAGAAATGGGAGTTTGGGAATAGAGGATAGAGAGCACATAATAGTAGAAAAACAAAAATATCAGAGAGTAACTCCACGCTGCTGCTGCTGCTGCTGCTGCATTCACACAGTCTTCCTCAGAGACAACACATCCACCCTTCATCATTATGAAGAGTGTCTCTGCAGTGTTTGTTTACAGCAAACACACTGATTTCTTCACATTATGAGTGAAGACACATGAATCAGTCTGTCACTGCAGGTAATATTAAACAGAAGTTTGATCAGCAAACTTTTTATATGTTGGTTTAATTAAGGTGAACTCTGTCTGCAGTGTGACTCATGAGAATATGTAATGATTGGATGTCCACTCTGTTCATTTGAAAAATAAATACACTCAGGTGATGAAGATCTGCAGAGTGAAGAAGAGTGTGACAAAACAGACACAGCGCTATCTTTGTGCGCTCTGTGTGTATTAAGTCTGTTTCAGACTGGCTGCATGTTTCCTGCATGTGGATGTGTGTTGGCTGCAGGTTGGCTGCGTGTTGGCTGCATGTTGGCTGTGTGTTGGCTGTGTGTTGGCTGCATGTTGGCTGCATGTTGGATGCATGTTGGCTGCATGTTGGCTGTGTGTTGGCTGCATGTTGGCTGCGTGTTGGCTGCATGTTGGCTGCATGTTGGCTGCATGTTGGCTGCGTGTTGGCTGCATGTTGGCTGCGTGTTGGCTGCGTATTTGCTTTGTGTTTGCTGCATGTTGGATGCATGTTGGGTGCATGTTGGCTGCATGTTGGCTGTGTGTTGGCTGCATGTTGGCTGCACGCTCTGTGTGTATTAAGTCTGTTTCAGACTGGCTGCATGTTTCCTGCATGTGGCTGTGTGTTGGCTGCAGGTTGGCTGCGTGTTGGCTGCGTGTTGGCTGCATGTTGGCTGCGTGTTGGCTGCATGTTGGCTGTGTGTAGGCTGCGTGTTGGCTGCATGTTGGCTGTGTTTGCTGCATGTTGGAAGCATGTTGGCTGCATGTTGGATGCATTTTGGCTGCGTGTTGGCTGCGTGTTGGCTACAGTTGGCTGTGTGTTGGCTGCATGTTGGCTGTGTATTGGCTGCATGTTGGCTGCATGTTGGCTGCATGTTGGCTGTGTGTTGGCTGCATGTTGGCTGCATGTTGGCTGCGTGTTGGCTGTGTGTTGGCTGCATGTTGGCTGCATGTTGGCTGCGTGTTGGCTGCCTATTTGCTGTGTGTTTGCTGCATGTTGGCTGCATGTTGGCTGCATGTTGGCTGTGTGTTGGCTGCATGTTGGCTGCATGTTTGCTGTGTGTTGGCTGCATGTTGGCTGAGTGTCAGCTGCGTATTTGCTGTGTGTTGGCTGCATGTTTGCTGCATGTGGCTGTGTGTTTGCTGCATGTTTGCTGCATGTTGGCTGCATGTTTGCTGCATTTGGCTGTGTGTTTGCTGCATGTTGGCTGCATGTTGGCTGCATGTTGGCTGAATATTTGATGTGTGTTGGCTGCATGTTTGCTGTGTGTTTGTTATGTGTTGGCTGCGGGTTGACTGCATTTTGGCCATGTGTTGGCTGAGTATTTGCTGTGTGTTCGCTGTGTGTCCCTGCTTTCCGCCCTGTCTTTCAAATATTTTTACCTAATAAAGTGCATTAAGTATTCATTTCTTCAATGTCTTGGCTTTATAAACATTAAGATACTGTGCAGTAAAGGGCTATGAGGCATGCGCTCCACTGTAAATTATAATCAATACACGTTCATAAAGTAACATTGGATTATTAACCTTAACAGGCTGTGTGCTACACGGTTGGCTCTATGTCTTTGAACAAGTTTTGGGGGCTGGGATTGTCAGACAACTAACTTATTTAAAATAAAAATGTGTCCTTACACATCTTTACACAGTCTCCTTCCTTTGCATTTCTTTCTTAGACTTTCTTCCTAAAGGAGGCCTCTGAGCCCTTACATCCTGCTGAACCCCTCCCTCACAGATGATCAGGGTCTCTGTCGTCTTTTTTCCTGTGAGGTAGGTATTGATTTTTGTTGGTGTGAGCAGCTGAAGAGTCTCTGCTGTTTCTGCAGACTAAAACTGTCCCATTAAGACCATAAAGCTGGACTCATTTCAGACTTTATTGATAAGGATCAGCTTGTACCTCATGCACCCCCTTGCCTCCCCTCGTCCCCCTCTGAGCTGAGCGTATATTATACTGTGGGCCTTCCTCTGTTTGTGCCACATGTTTTCACTAAAAACAACATCACAACTACATAACAACACAACAAACAACACAGAACAACACAATGAACAACACAAAGAACAACACAACTGGAGTCTCCATTTCTTCTCTTTCAGGTACTCATCATTTGCAATCATTATTTCAGTGTTTGAAACAAACAATATTTAATTGTTATTATACGATATTTTAAGATTAAGAAGGGAACATTTCTAGAACTGTCCTGCTAAGATGATGTTTTTTTTTAATGTAATTCATGTGTAGTTTGAAATAATCACCATTTCAACAAAAGAGCGGAGAGGAACATTTTGGCGAACAGAAAACACTACTTTCATACTTGTGCCAAACTCCTGTGAGTGTGTGTGTGTGTGTGTGTGTGTGTGCGTGCGTGCGTGCGTGCGTGCGTGCTTGTGTGTGTTTTCCTCCTCCTGATCCTTAGCGGTGTCTCTGCAGATTTAACCAACCTCTGACTGTCCCACATTCCCCCACACCCTTAGAGGTAGTCTCTATGTCTCTCAGCAGATTGTCAGCTCACACCTTCTATCAGCTCACTGAGGGTCATCTTTCCACCGCTCTGCATCGAGCACAGGGGGAAAAATGACCAGCAGCTATTGTTGGGCTGATGTCGCCCTGTCACTCACACCTGAGAGTAGGGGTTGTTTGCCCTTTACAGATTGTGATTCCACAACAGCGCCCTAACAAAGTTTGACCACTCTGACTACTCCTTTGTACTGTCACATTGCATCCATAACGGTGTAACATTGGTGTGCGAGTGTGTTG
>CM036534.1:10882854-11155354 GCA_020745685.1 Tautogolabrus adspersus
CACACACACACACACACACACACACACACACACACACACACACACACAAACACAAACACACACACAGGGACATCCAAGTGTTTCTGGATGAGAGCCAGCTCTAGTTTCCTGGAAAACCTGAACGGCTGCCAAAATTATGTAAGGATGTGTGTGTGTGCGTGTGTGTGCGTGTGTGTGTGTGTGTGTGTGTGTGTGTGTGTGTGTGTGTGTGTGTAATTACTATATGTAAATACTTTTTATTAAGATACAATACTTTTACCTTTAGGTTGAGAGCAAAGTGTCACCTATTGTACTATCTTTTATTTAACACACATGTTGTGTACATGTTGTGTACATGTTTTGCTCTTTGTTAACATGCATTATCAGCCCTGGTTGTAGTTTGTCAGTCTGAGCATGCTCAGTGTGTCGGCTCCGCTCTGTCTGCTGAGCAGCCAGAAAAGTGTTTTTATTGTCCCATCATGACCATTACATTACACACACACACACACACACACACACACACACACACACACACACATACACACACACGCTTCAAACAAACAAATAACTAACTACCGCTACCAAACGGAGGTAAGCTCGTCCACTGTTGTTTTTTCTGCATTTTGTCCCTACTACAGCGCACCTTGTATTACTCAACATTGCCCGACACAGTGAGCACGCCCGTGTCCATTCATAGTGTTAACTAACTGCAGTAATACAAATAAATCAGATAAAATAATAAGTGTTATAAAATGTTTCAACTTTAATCTGTGACTGATCCGACAGTCCTCAACCAAAATCCATTTATTTATAATTATGTTTTAAATAAACAAACCAATGTGACAAACAACCTGACATGTTTTTATTTATGTTCATCACCGAGTTAATAAACATTTGGTTTGTACTGTGGCAGATATTAATGTTTCACCTTTTTAGTACATCTATAAGTGGACATAGGGATTCTGAGAAATCCATCATTTTTTAACTACTACTTCTTATGAATTTAATAAGTGATTAATTAAGAGTTTTTGTATTACATGTTATTCAAGTTACAGAGTTAATAAATGATTCTGTGTTAATAAGCTTCAGTCTAAATCCTGTGGTGTTCTGTCACAGTAACACACTGTTACAATATACACAGAGTGTGTATGATTGGTGGATAATAATATAAAGTCCTGATGGATCACACTGATGGTTATTTTATCATGATGACATAAAGTCATTCTGTCAAACATGGAGTTTATGATGCTGCACAATTAAAGTTTAAAACAGACATTTCCTCTGACGTACAACATTAGACATTCTGTTTGTGTCTCTTTAAAATAAATGACAGATACTGCAGTCATGATTTCATATACAGGACATTTTTATGATTATTAAGATGTGATCCAATAACTCTATATGATCATTGAACAGTTGAGAGACCTTTAAACGTTCATTTAAAGTCCATTCAAACATGAACTGTATCAATACTCTAAACTTGATTTATGTGTTAATGTTTTTATATTGAGTACATTAATGTTGAATTAAAATCATGACTTACTGCATATTTCTGTTCTGATCATAGAGGATGAAAACATCAAGTCTAATGTGACAGAAATATATTCATATAAATAATGTGTAATGAGTTTAATTATTGACTTTTAATCTAATCACTGAAGTCAATTTAGAAGTAAACGATACTTTATATTTATGATGAATCCTGAATTAATTCAGACATTAAATCATCACAAACGGTGGAGTCTATTTTTAACGCTCTGTTAATAATAATATTATCTTCATGCCAATTAAATTATAAACTGTAAATAAATAAATAAACGAGTTAATTCAAGAAGCCGCTCCTGTAGATCAGATGTATTAAATGTATATTTAACAGATTAAATCTGAACTCCTGCTCTGATTTCAAATGTAATCTTCACTCTTGTTTAATATTTAATCTCTGAATGTAAAGGGTTACATCTCTTTGAATACGATTATGAAGTTTAACTGTCAGACTGTCTTCAGTTCAATGTTGAATAAATTAAAAAACTTCAGATCAGAGGGATTAAACAAATCAGAATATTTCATTATTATTTTAAATGATAATAAACCAAGTCATCACAAAGAGCCTGCAGGTGTGAGGAGGTGTTTGGCTCCTACCTGTTTGAATTGCTCCTCGTAAGTCCACTCGTGCTGCTGGTTCTGGTTCTGGGTGAGGGAGGGGGTAGGGGTCTCTGCACGGCGGCCCGGGGGTAAAGCGGTCGGGACCCGGGTGAGGAGATGCAGCGGGGCTCCCTGCAGGGAGGACTCCCGGGGCGTGAAGTGGTCCAGCTCTTCCTCCTCCTCTTCCTCCTCTTCGTCCAGGATCTCCTGCTCGTCCAGCTCCTCCTGGTCCTCCCGGTCGGGTCTGGCTCCTCTCTGGTCCTCCATGCGTTGCAGGGACAGCCCGGGATGATCAGAGCCGGATCCCCTGAGAGCCTCCTGGTACCGTCTGAAGACCAGCGCCTGCTGCTGGATCTGAGCCTCCACCATGGACCGGAGCTCCTTCTCCGCCTCCGCCTGCCGGAGCTTCTCCTCCAGGGCGAGCCGCGCCGCCTGCTGCCGCTGCAGAGTCTCCATCACCGCCTCCAGCTTCATGCCGCCGCCCGCCGGAGGAGCCTGAGAGCTGGGGAACGAGCCGGGAGAGGTTACGGTGGGAGCCGGGAGAGGGGTGAGGCTGGAGGCGGAGGAGAAGGAGGCTAACTGCGGAGGAGCGAGAGGAGACAGAGAAGGTGAGTTACGCACAACACAATTTATTATGAATTTGTTAATCTGACACTCACTCACACACAAACTAAAGTTACAGTAAACTCTGAACACACTTACACACACAGAGCGACGCGTTAATGTGAACAAAGTGAGTTAATCTAATTCGGAATATAATCAACGCTAATGTGAACAGTGACCTGATAATGTCAGATAGAGAGGCGTGTTAATCTGAGAGTAAATAAACTGTGTTAATCTGATCTCATATTAAATGAAGTGTGATATTAATCATATAAGGTAGGCTATTAGGCCAATGTGATATAAATTGATATAAAGTGATATTAAATAAAGGTTTATAATCTAATCTGAAATTAAATTAAACCCAATGATATAAAATGAGTCTCACCAGCGCAGACTTCGCGGAGACGCTCGTGTGATCCACCATGCTGCTCTCAGTCTGACAGCCTCACTGACAGAGCAAAGCAGAGTCCACGAGGCATTACACACACACACACACACACACACACACACACACACACACACACACACACACACACACACACACACACACACACACACAAACGGACAGTGTTTGTCTGCTGCAACAGGTGTTAAATGTAGGGAGAATGACCTCTGCAGGCAGAAAGCAGACCTCCATCTGACAGCGGAGTTTATGTGTGATTGCTTACAGTGACGTCATAATAATAATAATAATAATAATAATAATATTAATAAAAAAAATCAGCTGTGTTTTATGACTCTTCTATATCAGACCAGCTTTAAGTCTTTAAGCACTGAGCTCGGTATCAGAGCTCACAGACCAGTCTTCACTCCACACATACATCAGTGTGGGGTCACCCATCAACCTGTTACCTGTTCACCTTCTCACCTCTTCCTTTGACCCCTTTAGGCACCGCCTCCTGCAGAGCTGCAGATTGAGATGATCTGACCCAGTTCTCTATCCGTCACATATTTAGCCCCGCCCCTTTGTCTGCTTCCACACATCAACATACTCACGTGCTGCCTCATACCCCGCCCACTGACAGAAGACACTAACGAGATGATGAGTGTTATTACCTTCACCTGTCAGTGGTCACAGTGTTCGGGCTGATCAGTGTACATAATAATAACAATAATACAATTAATAATAATGATCAGGGTTCAGCTGCAGACTCTTCAGAAACATCAGGTCACTGACAGGAAGCTGCTGCAAATGTGTTTCATAATAAAGTTAATGTCTGCACAGTTTAATAACAGGAGTCACAATTTAACTGACAGTGTGCACTCACACTTTACTGGGTTATTCTTCTTTATGTGAGGAGAACGATCATTACTGAGCATTTTCTATATTTTCATGATTTAAATAAGACAAATTAAACAGACAACGATTTCTGATTATAAATTCTCACCTTTGTTTCAGATTCTTCTGATAAATTTGTTTGTTTTTCATTGTTAGCTTACTTCATTTTTACTTTTTTTTTTACACCACATTTAGACTAAATGTCCAAACAGATTATTTGTTTCAGACGTTTTCATTGTTATGTTTTTCAGTTTTTTCATGTGAGGCACATTTATATCTTTGTTTTGTTAAAGTGGTGCATTAATAAAGTTTTAATAGGCTAATGTTTTTTCAAAAAGTCTGTCAGAACAAGTTCAAACACTAACGTACAAAACAGTGATGATGTTGAATAAAACTTACAATATCTGAATATTTAAAATGTGTATTTTTGTTCAGTTTCGCGTCTCTGCAGGCTGCAGGTTCATGTTCAGAGCGCAGTGTGCAGAACATTAACGCCACCTAGTGGCTCTCAGGAGAACAACAGATGCTGTTTAAACTGTCAAGACTTTATTTCATTTAACTGAACTCTGCATGTTCACATTATGTGTTTAAAGTAGAAATAAGATCTCTGGTTTCATGGGCGTCGTAGTTGAGGGAAGAAGGTCTGACTACACAGAGTCTGAATGGAGGAAGAGGTCCTTACTATATTATAAATAGTTTGTGCCGCCTCGCATAATGTTGCCAACTCCAAATGGCGTCATCGCCTAATTTTCATAATTGGCATTTTGCATGTATTTGTAATGGACGCTGTAGGAGAGAAGAGTAACGTTGTTGGGAGAGACAAAAAGTGGGTAAAAAAAAAAAAACTAAACATGTTTAGAACTACAAATGAACTTTCTTCTGATGATTCTTGTTTTTTTTTATTTATTTTGCCATTGAAATAGGCCATCACTTCTCAAAAAAAAGTTGCTAGATTTGTCGCTAGTAGCTTTTGCCGAAAGTCGCAGATTTAGCGAGAAAGTCGCCAAACATTTTCCCGCCTTTTGTGCTTTCTATGCCGTACACATGAAGTGCAGTGACGTGCAGTCGAAAAAGACGCTACCTTTCTTGGGAGGGGGGAGTGATCCAGTGGTTGTGATGGATTCAAGTACCGTGGGAAATCTGAAAATTTACCGAATGTTTCTGTCTTTACTTTTCTTTTGCTTTATGATGCTTTGTGTAACCTGTATTTTGATGTTTTGGTTGACTCGGGACGTTTCTGGACTGGCAGTGGATGTGTTTCCTCAGCCAATGAAAGCGTGCAGAATAGTTTGGGAGTGGATACAATTCAGCGCCCCATTCAAACGGGCGAATATTGCAGGCCCTGTCACTCACTCAAGTTTACATGTCTTTCGTCTATAGCCAGATCATCATGCATTGCTCATATCCTGTGGAGGCACACACACATGAATCAGAGGAGCTTAAACCTTGTTTTTCCCACTGGTTCATCTTTATTTTTCATGTCTTGATGCTTTGTCTCCTTATTTTTGATCCACAAACTACTTCAACACTAAATACACATGGGCCTCTAACCAAGACCTAACTTTATTTGTCAGCTACACCAGGCTAGTAGAAGGGACTGGGCTTTAAATTGGGATGAGCTTTTATATGAAATACAGTATTTAAGTTGGAGTTGTATTTTCTATTTTCTATTGTCTCAGGAGTTGTCCAACAGGTTGCTCAGCCCTCCTCCTCTCTCTTCCCTCCTCCAGCTCCTGGTTCTAATCTCTTCATAAAGTTATCCTGATGATGTGGTGGAGTGGTTCCTCTTGAGACATTCTCGGTGATAGAGGCATATCGATTGAGTCGTGGAGAGGCTGACCCCTCCATCCTGTCAGTGATTAACCTCGGGGGATGGTCGACCAATCAATCCATGAGTTCACCTCCGTCACACACTGATTGACCACATCCTCTAATGACGGCAGGATAATTAGCTGTTTCTCATTGAAGGGCATCAACTCTTCAATCATTTATTTCACCTTTTTATTCTAAATGGGGGGAAGAAGACTATGTCCTGTGGTTCAGGGATCGACTGCTCATGTCTGACTCTCACGTTGTTTCTGTGTGACAGCTAAACACACAAAGAACGACTTTAAAACATTGTCAGAGTTAGAACAGATTAACAGTCTACTAACACACACACAGGTTTGTTTTAGAGATACTTCCTCTCTTAATCCTCTTTAACCTTATCAGCATACACTCACACACACACAGTTTATTCTTGATGTAACAAAGTAAAAATATAACTTGGAAAACTCTCAAATCAAGGTTCAGTTTTTCAAACTTGCATTAACGTCCACCTTGGCATGCTGAGGAAGATGATGAGAGAATGCTAAAGTTTCCAGAAAACACAGGAATAATTATTTAAATCTGTAGGAGATCAGAGAGTTTAAAAGTTTGGAAATATGAAACACTGAACAATGAATGTGAAACCAGGAGAAAACATGTCGTCCATTACTTTCTGTTTATCTAAAGGTTTCTGACTGGAGGATTTATTATTTTTGTAACGAACGCTTGAGCTGAACTAGACAAAAGAGATCAAACACTGAACACCATGACAGCTTCTACTTCCAAAGAACATTTCAGATTTCTGTATGTTGATTTATAATTTCTGTTTTGGAGTCTAGAAATAAGAAAATGATTCTCAGTCACACTCAGGGTCTGATCCACTAAAGGATTGGGTGGCTTTTGTGCCCACTAAACCTGTGCAAATGAGTCAAAAAGACACCATTTAATTTTCAAAACACACACAAAGGGTTAAATGCTCCCCTAACTGTGCTGCAGAGCAAACTAGTCTCTGTGTGCCGGTGCTGTTTGACTCATTATGCAGTAATTTAAGCAAAAACAGGCCCCTTTTTATGTAAACTAGGCGTAATAAAAAAAAAGTGTGTAATTCACAAACTGAAAGCCATGCACAGATGGAATGAAAAAATTATGATGTACTGAGAGTTGGTGGTAACTGCGCCGCAGTGTTTTTTTTAATATTGATTGATAATGCTTTATTTGATTTGATTGATAATGCTTTATTTGTCACATAGTCAAAGACCAGTGAAATTATCTGAAACTTTCCAGTGATCAGGGAAACAATTTCAGCTCTGTATCTCTTAAAAATGTATTTTCTGAAAATAAAGTCTGTAACTATTACTTCGCCATTATTATTATTAATATAATCAGGGGTGAAACAAGTTCAGACTGTGAGCGGTTCCGCACTTCATCCACATGTTGGGAGACAGTCTAGAGCCGTTACCACGGCTGCTTGAGTTGTCCTTTCTTGCTCCATTCAGAGAGGAAGCTTTGTTTTAAAAGGTGAAACTCAAATCATGTTTTTTCAGTCTGCCCTCAAAATAAAGTTGAAAAAGTTTCCCCTCCCCTCGTATAGCTAATCATCTTAATGTGGACAGAACTGAGCTCCGTCAGCATGAGAGTGCAGCTCCGTGCGGAGTAGAGGTGCAGATAGCTTTTCTCCACATTCAGACACAAAACAAGAGCAATCTGCCCGGAGCAAGACAACTTTTTGGATGTGTTTGTGCCTGAATATCATGAGTGCTATATGCTTTGAGCGGCTGCAATCCATCCTAAATTAATAATTTCCTGTATGTGTCTGTAAACACTGTGTGTGTTTGTGTCGGTAAACACTGTGTGTGAGTAATTAATCTGTGACTGGACTCATGTTATTTTTCATTCCATCACAAAGAGAGAAGTCAGGATTATTGATCAGAGTGTAAAAATGTCAAATAAACTGAAGAATAAAACAGCAGCCCACATTCAAATCGCTCTACAAACATGTAAATTGTCTCATTTATGTCAATCTGAACAGTCAGTTCTCGATTTCGTTAAAATATTCTGAGGATCCAGAGAATGGAGTGACATCAGTGGGATCTGCAGAGGAGGATATAACATGGGTATAAAAACTACTTTCGTTATAATATACAGATAATTAAACATTGTACAAATATAGTAATAGAGTAATAATAGTTCATATAAAGTCTGCCGTGTGCAGAGATGAATGAATAACAGATATATGAATAAATAACAGATGTTCTCACCTGTACATGGTCCCCTCTTAAAGCTAATGTCGTCTAAAGCAATGTCGCTGCGGAGTGTTGGTCCTCTGATGGCTTCAAATATAATCTGCACACACACACACACACACACACCATGTTTATGGGTTCACTATGAGCATGATGCAGGAAGAAACTCATTTTATTTTGAACTGAAAATTCTGACAAATTACTTCAAATCAAATAAAGAGATTTAGAGAAAATTAGTTTTGAAAATGTGATGCCTTTAGAACAGTCAAGGTAAAAAAAGTGTGTACCTTGTGTTTTTGTTTATACCTGGTGTTTGTGTACCTGGTGTTTCTGTATGTACCTGGTGTGTGTGTGTCTGTGTGTACCTGATGTCTGACGTCACAATGGTAGTCGATCATCGCCCTCATCCAGCTGACGCTCTGCTCGCCGCGTCTTCTCCACAGCAGCGTGTCTCTGCTGCCGTCACGTAGGAGTACACTCAGTATGCCTGTGCCTGAGCCGTACATGTGGAAGAAGAAGATCAGACACTGAGGAGACGATGCCCCCCGCAGGTAAGGCGACAGGAGGAGTGCCTTATGACCAGGACGCATGAGGGATGCCTCGATGTACAGGAAGTGACCTGTAAGAGGAACACAACGGTTACATCAACACACACACACACACACACAAATAAGGCGTTTCACTGTGTGGATGAATACATGTATAATTATAGAATATTAGGGAATAATTAAATGAATAAATGAACTCACCCACCCCAGTGGTGTGGTCTCCTTTGGGGCCAGTGTAGGAGGTGGGGGTGTGTCCACGGACTCTAAGCCAAACAGCTTTGTCCTCACTCTTGTCCTGGATGAATCCACAGACTCCATCCTCAAAGTCACACTCGGTGGGAAGGGGTCCTGGGGGGGAGGATCAGTGTTCAAGTAAAGGATCGGTAGGGGGTAAGGGATCAGTTTGTAGGTAAAGGATTAGTGTGTAGGTAAGGGTGAGCCCCCTTTGATCTCTGCTGGTGGATTCAAGAACATTTCAAACATTGTTAAAATGAAGGACTACAAATATGAAAAACTATAAAGGTCACATATTATCCTCCTTTTGAACAAGTTTAAATAAGCCTCAGAGCTCCACTGAACATGTCTGTGAAGTTTCTTGTTATGAGTCCACTCTGATCCTTTATTTTAGCATGCCTATAAACCCCTCTATCAGCCCTGCTAAGAACAGGCTGTTCCTGTGGCTACAGCTTTAAATGCAAATAAACTGTGTCTGACCACGCTCCTCTGGAAGGGCTTGGGTGGCTCAGGCTTTCTTATATCATGCCTGATTGTTTATGATGGAAAGGCAGACTCAGAGGATAGAACAAACACTTAGCTGTGGGAGTGTCACCCACCTGGAGGAGGGGTTACTGCCTTTTATGATGTCACGAAGGGACAATCTCCTGACAGGATCTATGTCAACTAATGTTCTGTGTGCTCAACATCAAAATAGAGCGCTGTAATATTTATTCACTCTGCTGGAATCCTTAGCTATATGCTCTAATGTGTATGTGATGGACTTTGGACAGTCTGTATTAATATATGTGGGCTTTATTGTCTGTGGCACTCATAGTAATGTATAAGAATCATTATAAATCCAAGTCTGTCAAGAACTTATATATGTATGCCCATCTTTCTAACATGCCCTCTAAATATCAGGAACATACTGCAACACAGCCTTTAGACTGCAGACCAGGTTTTAGGTGGTGTAAGGCGCAGTGGATTTCTGCATCAAGATAGAAACGCTGCACCTGAGCACCAGATGACACCTCATTCAACCATTTCCACCCATGGGTGCTAACAAGGTTGCAAGTTTATTTGCTGTTCATACAAAGTGAGTGCTGGGTCAGAAAATGATTCCTGCGCCAAGTGGAAGAGAGGAAAGACATCTGCATTTCATGCTGAGACCAATTGCGCGGTATGTAAGATACCCGAACACAGCACACAGTCCCCTTGTGTGTGTGTGGCAGTGAGTGATTTACCTGTAGTCACCTGACAGTTGCCCAGGCTGACTGTGATGTCATCAATGGCCACCATACCGCACTCCCAGAAGTTTCTACAGATACTGACAAACACCAGCTGAAAGAAGCACACACTCAGTTATCATGAAAGTAAACCCATTATTCCCTCTGTTCATACATGTATCCACCTGTCTGTGTTACTCTTAACCCTGCCTACCATCCATTTAAGACTGTCTATACTCTTAACCCCCCCAGGCTGTGTGTGTGTACCTTGGTGGTCATGGGCTTCATGTAGGTAATCTCCATCCGAGTCCACACGTTTCTGGACGCCTCGCTCAGACTCCACACCTTCTCCTGGGCCACGTTGTTGTCGTCATAAACGTAGAGAACAAGCGCGTTGTCCACGCTCCTGAAGCCCTGCAGCAGGTAGAAGAACCTCACACAGTACCTGTGGTTACCTGGCAACAAGGGACCGTGGAGACGACCCACGTAACCCGGGCTCGACAAGAAGCGAGTGTTGGCCATCAGGAAACTTCCTGTGATGGATGGGACAGAGAACACCGTTAAGCTCTGTGATGGTACCTGCTGACAACAACCTTTTTATGATCAGACAGCAGGTGAGGGTTGTCTGCAGGTAGAGAGGAACAACTTGTTACCACCTGGCTCAGGGCTGGTATCAAAGAGGGAGCACAAAATTATCTTTATGAAATAATCAAACATGTCAAATAACTGATGTGATATGTAAGTTTCAGGATTCAGTCATGTCTGTACATAAATGTACAGGTAGCTAGGTGAAATATGGTGTGATGTTGTGATGAGGGCAGCAAACCAAACAAAGAAAAGGCTGAGGTGACTGCAGCAGACCCAGCTGAGCATTTTTTCAATTGTTTTCAATGAGTAGAGAGCGTTCGCTTTTTGTGCGGCTGCTTCAAGCGCTCAAGTTCAAACATTTTCAACTTTTCAGAAAGGCGCTGTTGTTGTCACAAGTGCTCTTTTCCAAACCTATAATATTCCTTGTAGTTTTGCCGCCTACAGACCGTGTCTTGTACACATCCACTTTGCTCTGTGTCTGTTTGGGAAATTAAGCAACGGAACAGTGTCGGTCATACAGTGGCTGAGACAAGGATGGACATGCAGCACTTTTCTTCTCAGCGCACAAACGCTTCATGCAAGCGCTCCCGAGCGCACAGCCTGCGCTTTTCTGCCCGGAAGAAACGCTAGGTGGACACGGGGGCAGGCAGCCCTATATGTCTTTCTGAAGGCCCCACTCAGCTTAGCAGGTAACAGCTGAAAACCCTCCCAACTCCCCCCTACATGCCAACTCCAAGCACCTGAAAGAGCAGGACAGGACTGAGAGACAAGCAAGCATGCAGACAGGCAGGCAGGGTGGGAGGAAAGTGGGAGGGGTCTTCACACACCTGTACTTCACCAAAGATTCACTTCAACATTGTACTATCACATATAACCTACAACTCACAGTCATTTATTCACCATTTTACTACACATCAACCCTTCACACCTCATATCATTGTGATGTCACAGTGAAGTTAACCTTCACGACCTTTTGGACATACAGTACATTCCCTTTATTATATGAACCACGTATCCTCTAAAGGGGGCATTTATAAGGAGAACATGCAAACTGCACACAGAAAGAACCAGACATGACATCATAGCTCCATGATTTAATTTGATCATATGACAATATGACATATCATATGATATTTGACGTATGATTGAAATCATTATGAAATAATTGATTTCTGATTCTTCACTACTGGTTTGGTGTGTATCTTATGAAATGTTTTTATGAGGTCACTGGAACCACTGCAATTAAATCATTTGATCTTTGATACAAACAGGAAGTTTGTTTTCAATGTGATGCACCTCCCTACATGTTCTTCTGTCAGCACCTCATTTACAAAACAGATAAACACAGCAAATATCATGAGTGTATATGTTACTGTGTTTACAGCCTGTTTGCTGCACAGCTGATCAGAAGATCTCAACATCAATTGACTTCTGTGTGTGTGTGTGTGTGTGTGTGTGTGTGTGTGTGTGTGTGTGTGTACGTGTGTGTGTGTGTGTGTGTGTGTGTGTGTGTGTGTGTGTGTGTGTGTGTGTGTACGTGTGTGTGTGTGTGTGTGTGTGTGTGTACATGTGTGTGTTGTGAGTGTTACCTGTCCCTGTGCTGTGATCTCCTGTCCTGTACGCATTAGGTTTCACTGTGACTCGTTTCCACACGGCGCTGTCCTCTCTCTCCTGATGGTACAGACACAGTCCTCTGTCAAAGTCACAGTCTGCTACAGAGGGGTCAAAGCTTGGCTCTGAAACACACACACAGTACTTATCATATACACCTGCTGTCAGATGAGGTTTAGAGTGGGTCATGCAGGTAACAGGTGTGTTGGTGTTAGGATGCTGGGGCACAGGTGTGTTAAAACCTCGTCAAAAACATTTAAAGATTTACATTCATGTCCAGAGGAAATTGTTTAAATTTTAAATATTCTCACTCTGAACAATATTATAATAATACAACATAATGTAAACTAATATAGTTATTGAATTTATTACATCAGGACAGTTCATAGTAATCATCAGTATGTGTAAATATAAATATGCCAGAACTAGCCCAATAGTTCAGTTTCAGCTGTTGTCCTGAGGCAGGTGTTGGCTCCTCCCCCTACCTCTCAGCAAAATGCATGTGGGGTTTTCTCTGTATCACAGGCTTATATTATTTAGAGATACATGCACGCTTTATGATGAAGCTCCTTTTGAATGTGTTTATTTCCCACAGCTCTTTTTCTTCTCCTCTTCCTCCCAGCTCATCCACTGCCCACACTAAGCCAGTGCCACAGCCATTGTGAATGTGGTTGCCTTCTCCTGCTGTGGTCTCTCTGCCTCTACAGGCACTACAAGTGTCATAGAGCCCAACACTGCTGAGGCACCTGGAAAGATCCCCGGAGCTGATCTCCACACAGTTCTCTTCAATGTGGCTGGACTGATGTCTAGTTGATGTTCTGGTGAATAACAGGTGGCATGGCCACTGACGCAGCAGCAGGAGCAATTTAGGATTCAGTGTCTTGCCCAAGGACATTTCGACATATGACTGCAGGAGCTGAAGATCAAACACCCCACCTTTAAATTAAGAAAGACGACCAACCCTACCACTGAGCCACAGTGTGTGTGTTTGTGTGCTTTCAGTTTTTCCTCACCTGTGTCTGTGTGACAGAACTCAGGTGAGAACGTGATGTCATCTATGGCCACGTATCCTCCTCTGGCACTGTTAAAGGCCGCCTCAAACACCACCTGTTAATACACACACACACACACACACACACACACACACACACACACACACACACACACACACACACACACACACACACACACACACACACACACACACACACACACACACACACACACACACACACACACACACACACACACACACACACACACACACACACACACACACACACACACACACACACACACACACACACACACACACACACACACACACACACACACACACACACACACACACACACACACACACACACACACACACACACACACACACACACACACACACACACACACACACACACACACACACACACACACACACACACACACACACACACACACACACACACACACACACACACACACACACAAACACACACACACACACACACACACACACACACACACACACACACACACACACACACACACACATTCAGACGTTACATCAGAACCATGTTAACTCAGAATGTTTCTGCTCCATGGAAAAGTTCTGCTGCTGGCTGCCTCAACACAGGAAGTGACCCAGTTACACAAGATATTTTCCACACACACACAAACACCAGACGGTGGCTGACAGCTCAGGAACCATTGTGGTGTGTGTGTTTGGGTGTGTGTGTTCCTCAGAGAATCTTTTTCTGTCTGATGATTTTCTTTAAACAGAGATTTTTCTGCATCTTCACATTAAAAAGAGAAATAATTCAAATTTAAAACATCCAACATGTGTGCCTTCACAGCAAAAGATGTGTCTGAAAGCTTAATCTGACTTCATATTGTCGGCAGCTCACAGAATTAACAGAAACACACACAAGGTAATAACAGTAATCCTCTCACACAGTTACAGTTTAAACAATGAATGAAAGGGAGAGTTTAAAATTGGTGCTAAAGGAATAATGTTTTTAAGTCTTAATTATCTTTATTAATATCTATAGGAATCTTTGATGAGTTCATTTTCAGTCACGTCCACAGAAAAATGTTAACACAATAATTATGCAACATTAAATTCACTAAAAACAGACACAAACAGAGCGGAGATCTACGCAGTTCAGTTTTTAAATCAGATGAGTTAACGTGTAATTAATCATTGCTAACAGCAGTATGTTGTGTATTCAGTTTTTCTTCTTTGTGTATTCATCTGATCTCAGCTCAGTGCTGTCTCAGCAGCTCTGTGTAGATCAGGTTTGAGCAGGATGTAAGGATTCTTCCTCTTTTGATTCTATGTTATATATTCAATCATTTAAAAATATCTGTCATTGTGCTACGGTCACTGTTATTTCATTTTTCCTCTTACTCTGCTCACATGTCTCTCTCAGCAACTAACAGGATTGTCAACTCTGAAGTCGGTTCACCACTAGAGGGCGCAAAGAGAATAATGAATGTGCTGTGCTTACTGGGGGTCATATCTTTATATTTGTATAGTGTGTGTTGATTGTGTTGTCACAGCTTTACAGAAGTAAAGTTCAAAGAAGAGGAAAGTTTTCTGCTCATATGAGATCTTTTACATTATAGTTTACTGTATAGTAAATAAGTTATAGTTTAATTTACAGTCGTAGTTTGTAGTTTTATTTTATATTAGAGTTATATTTTTTATTAAAGTTATAGCTTATAGTTTATATTAAACATCACAGACTCCGCCCTGACCATCAGACTCATTTCTTTATAATCCTGAGTCTGTGCTGACTCACAGAGTCGTCTCACTTATGAGGATGAGAGTCTGTTTTTGATCAACATTGTTGCTCCTACGATGGTTTGATCTCCACTTTATCTAAAATCAGTCCTCACTGAACTTTCCCTCCTTACATCTAAACATCTTTCATCGCAGAGCTAAGACAACATGACGTTTTATCGCTTTCTTCCTGTCAGATTAATAAACTTCTATAATATATTTTGGTGATTTAGGAATTACCATCAACTAGGGCTGTCAGTGTTAATGCGTTAATTGTGATCAAGTGGCAACCTCAGGTCTTGAAAAATGAAGCCAATGCGGAAGTGCAAAATCCTGCAGTTCTTCGAATGTCCGCTTGAGGCTGGCTGCAGGAACACCAGAAGTTACATACACACCACAGCCATAAAAGCTTGTTTTACAATAGAAATGTTTACAGCCTGGTACAAAAATCGAAATAGGTCTGATTAGTTATTGTCCTCATGGGCACACACTGTACGGGGGTGATTTTGTTTTATACGGCTTTAATTTTATAAACGATATGTGTTAGACGCCTAGCTGACATGATTGACAGGTGGCTTAAAACCTGCCTCAGCTCCAGCTCTCAGCCTGTCGTTAGGTTGACGGAAAGTTAGGTTAAGACGGGATTTCCAGCATGGCGGCGGCTGCCAATGAGCCTCCGAAGCCCCCTGCACTGACAGATGGCTGACGTCACTCAGGCTTCGTCCGTTAATATTTACAGTCTATGATTGTGATGCAATTATGGTCAGATATTAATGCATTCATTTTTTTTTTTTTTTTGCATGACCTTTTGTCTCTTCATGTTTTGTGTAGTAGAGGTCTCTTGCATGACCTTTTGTCTCTTCCAGGGCACAGTACTTAGCATCTTCCTGCTCTAGCAGTGATTGAAAAATGTCACTGCTGCGCCTTTCATTGTCTCATGCATGTAAGCAGGTCCTGTTTGTGCATGTGTGTATTTTGGACCCATGTGTGGGAGAAGCATGTCTCAATAAAAGAGTTTAGACCAGAATTTCCCCTCTGGGAAATAAAGTATGTACATTTCTATTTATTAAATCATTTGAAGAGGAAGAAGTTATTTCCACTTGGTGACATCAAACATTTCATTTTTACCGTTCCCTTTAGCAGTTTTCATTTACTGTTCCATCCATAGCAAGTTCCCTTTTCCAAGGTTAAGTTAATTTCACTATTCTTTATCTACCAGAAGTTCTCTCACTCTTATGCTGACGAAGCTCAGCTCTGTCCACATAAAGCTGATGAGCTACGGGTGAGAGCAAACTAGAAAAATGTCATTAGAGTTTCACTGTTTTTTAACAAAGCTTCCTCACTAAATGGAACAAGAAAGTACAACTCAAAGAAAAAAAACAACACTAACATCCTTGTCATGGTAACGGCTCCAGACCGTCTCCACACATGTGGGTGAACTTTGGAGCCACTGACAGCCCCGGCCTGCTTTAACCCCTGTAAGTCATACAGAGCTGGAACTGTTTTCCTGATAACTGGAAAGTTTGAGCAGGACATCTCTTATAAATACTGTGGCACAGTTTCCAACAACTCTCAGAAGAAGGTAATTTGTTCACTCTAACTGTGCGAGGCTCTTAGCAACGGTGAGGCTGAATTGCATAGAAACTGGGGCCCAAATGACTGCACAATGGCTCATTTACATATGCCAAACAGCACCCTGAGCCCTGATGAGTGTGATCATATGAGTCTACAGAGACTGAGGCTGCTCTGCTGATCAAACAGAAGCTCTAAAAGTCTCTCAGAAAGTGTGTGTCTGCTTGTGATCCATCACTCTCTGTACCTCAGTGATGTCTCTGTGTGTGTGTGTTATGAACTCAGTGAGTACAGTCTTATCAATATGGACTTATCTTATTGGTGCAAACACACTGACCTCCAGAGGTCTCGGGGCCTTGATGTCTACGCTGACGTGAGTCCAGCCGGCTGTAGAGTACACGTCAGGTTTCCAGACGTCCTCATAGTGTCCCTGCTGGTCTCTGGTGAAGATACAGAAGATGTTTCCTGTCTCCTGGTCTCTGTGGTAGAAGAAGGACAGACAGCCTGACATCGGCACTGTCGTCATGGGAGACATCAGCTTGGCCACTTCCTGGAAGTTTTTGGCGTAGACTGAGTCCACGTACATGTAGTGACCTGCAGCAGATGATGATTATTATTATTATTATTTGATTTTATTGTTGTTATTGTTGTATAATATATTAATACTATTAGGTGAGAAGACAGAGCATATTAAATAGTAACCTCTGTAGCTGAGTCATAAATGATGAAGCACAAAAAGCTGCAGTTCCTCTATTGTCCACTTGAGGCTGTCTTCTGCAGCGACTCAACCCCCATACAGCCCCATGTAGAAATGTCCCACTTAACAGCAGAAATAAACATGTTTACAGCCTGGTACAAAAATAGTGTTGGTCTCTATGCTCATTTCTCTACTCAGGACAACTGGTCGGGCTGAATCTTTATCAACTCCCCTGTTTAAATTATATTAAGATGAGTCAGATTAGTTTCTCTTCCACCATTGTTGACAAAGCAGATAACAGAAGTCCCGCACCTTCTTGATTCTGATTGATCGGTGAGGGAGAAGTGACATTGACGAGCACAGCGGTGTTCCAAAAGTAAGCACAGAGACAAAAGAACAGCTGAGGCTGCCAGCGCAAAAAACACAGGCCCTAATAAACAGAGGTCAGACACCATCACAGATAGAATCTCTCTCTCTCTCTCTCTCTGTCAGTATCATGAAGGTTAATTAGCTCATTAGCAGCTAATGAATTAGCCTCCAGGACTGTTTAGCTTTGATAACTTAAGTTGGCTAGCATCCCATTGGCTACATCCATTGTTTCACTCTGGTTACATGCAGAAGATGACCTGCTGCAGACAGACAGTAATACTTGTATGTGTTGTTATTGGAGTGTGAATTAATAAAACATTAAGTGAGGGATAATTAACAGTGAGTTGGTCGTTATCAGACTGTTTCTATGCACAATTGTCAGAATCAGAATCAAGTATTTAACAAAGCTGTTTTGAGTAAATTATAACAACGTGTCACAGTACAGAGGTTCTCTCATAGACTGCAGATTATGATACTGTGTCTTTAAACAGAGATGGATGAGGTCAACAATTCAAACATCACAGCAGCTTGTCTCTGCAGCTCTCCTCCTGATTATAACCTGAACCTCCACAACCATCAATCATGTGACCTGATCTTCTGACTGTCAGACCACAGAGACCACGGCAGGGCTCGGACTGTGTCAGATCAGGTGACCTTTTTTATATGAAGAGTAGACGTTAGAGTTTATTGTACAGGTGAGGAGGTGACACTGTGCTGTGATCCTCCCTCACAGTGATAATGTAAACTCTAGTATATATAAGCAATGAAAAGTGTGTGTGTGTGAGCAGCCTGTTCTCATAGCACAGTAACAATCAGCTGTCAGTGCAGACGTAAACATCTGACCGCACACACTAAACATGAGTTTGTGCTCCAACACACTGATCACTGAGACAACAACAGAGCAGCACATTCATCTTCAGCTCAGCTGGATTTAGGGGATCATGACTGTCAGGGTTACAGTCGGATGCTGTTTTCACAAACACATAAAACTCCTGAAATCTTCCTGAAACTTCCTGGGCCCGTATTCACAATTATTCTGAGAATTCTCTCAGAGACCTCCTAACTTAGCTTAAAAATTCCTAGCTAGGAGTCTTAGTTTAAGAGTGATTTAGGAACATTCTTAGAGCAACCCTGAGCAAGGAATGGACAGAAACTTTTATCTTAGTGAGGAGGCGGGGTTGACCCCGTTGCTAGGTATGACAACTTCTTTCAGAAGCTGTTATTGGTTAATCTAAAAAAAAAAGAAAAAAATTTCAAACATAGAATCTAGTCAGACATTGTGTAATTATAAACACTTTGAAATTATCATCTGTGTGATAATATGTAAGTCGTACTTTAAAGGTATACAGCCTACAAGATGTTTGAAATAACATGCCCACTTGTGCAGCAGCTTCTTCACCTGCTGATTGTTACATCAACATGTGAAGGGTCTTAATTAGTGATTGGATGCACCTGTGGAGGTAAACACATGTAGAGAAACTCAACATGCATGTCTCACATTGCACTGAAAAAAGTCAGAGATGGATTGAAATGTCTGCAAAAATCATTTTTGTCTGTTGGGCCCAACTAAGATTCAAAAATACTCTTCATGTAGTGTTTGAAGAACATTTCTCTATTTTCTCCTGAGCTTGACACTCTTCAGCATGTTAGAAGTCCTCCTCACTACTCCTCACGGTTTTACACCTAGGAGCTTTTTTAAGGGCTAAGACACTTTGTGAATAACTTTCATCTTTACAAGGATCTAGTCTGAACTTTGAGGGGAAATTCTTAGAAAATGTCCTGATTCTAAGAATTGTGTCACTAGGAGCAACTCTTAGTACTTAGGAGGCTTCGTGAATACAGCCCCTGAAGTTTTCAGGGTGAGCTGCATGTGTGAACACAAACAACTGACTTGGAATTTCTCCAGCCAGCCTCCTGGTAAAACTACCAAGTAAAGTCGGGCAGAGCTGATGTGAGGACACAGCAGGAAGCATTCAGAAAAATTCACCACGAGCCAGTGGGAGGGGCTGATGACGTTTATATCGTTCGACTGGTGCACGACTGGTTCAATCTCTGTGCACGTAATGAAACTGTTTCATTATGTTATTAACCAACATGTTCTTCTCCGCTCTGATGATAATAGGTAAATATCTCTAATTACATGTAGCACCAATGTAAATGGAAAAAAAATCAGCTTTATCTGTTGCTTTGTTTGCTACTTCCAGCTTGTTCTTTTTTTCTATCATATCCCCTCCTCAGACAGAGAAAACTTCCTGCTATAGGAGAAATGTGTGAACACGCTAGTCAGGAAGACAGGGTAGCCTGGGGCAATATGACAAAAACGTTATCAAGATAAAAATGGTCATTTCATTCGATATAGATAATTATCACGACAAATGTCAAATCATTATTTCTTTCAAATTTAAAGACAGATTTTGGCTCCTGAGTGAAAGTTGAAGAAACCATTTGGTAAACTTGGGTTTAATTATTCTTTATTGTCAGAACATGACAAACTCTACTTGAACAGAGGAACATTTCACATTTCATAAGCACCGTGCACTGTGCTGGAAAACGCTGAGAAAAGTTATATTGCAATAATCATCGTTGTGGTTTTATTGCCCAGGCCTACCTAATGCTAATACTGGTTTGATGGAAAAGACTCCTAAATTAAGGACAACAAATGAGCAGAGGAGGTCGTCACAGAGACTCGCGGCTGTGGATCTATACTACACAGCTTTCAACGTTAACGTAGGCTAAGAGCTCAACTACAGGTACAGGTAGCTAGAAGGATTACAAACTCCACATGGTGAAAACAGATAGTACTGAAAGAGCTACACAGATGCACATAAACTGCTCGTTTTGGACTTCGTTAGGCATAATGGAAATCACACAGGAAGACAATTAGAACTTTTTTTCCCCTCTGGGAGACCCCCAAAAACAGACTGTGGTCAGAGTTTTCTTCTGGATTTTACAGTAACTGTTAGAGAGAGATAAAATTAGTCTAAAACGTTACTGTTCCAACAAACCTCAGGTTACACGACTGTCAGGTCTCTACTACTCTAACATTACAGTGCATGTGTGTGTGTGTGCGTGCGTCAATACCTCTGTTGTTGGTGTGGTTCAGATCAGCCTCGTTCTCTCTGGTGAAACTTCCTCCTACGTACCAGTTTACATTTGGATTCCAGCTGTTACTGTAACCACACAGGTGATGCTCCTCAAAGTTACACTCTGCACACATGTGAAACACAAAGGTAAAACACACAGGTAAGACACACAGGTAAAACACACAGGTAAGACATATAGGTAAAACACACAGGTAAGACACACAGGTAAGACAGATAGGTAAAACACACAGGTAAGGCACTCAGGTAAAACTCACAGGTAAGACATATAGGTAAAACACACAGGTAAGACATATAGGTAAAACACACATGTAAGACATATAGGTAAAACACACAGGTAAGACACACAGGTAAAACACAGGTAAAACACACAGGTAAGGCACTCAGGTAAGACACACAGGTAAAACACACAGGTAAGACATATAGGTAAAACACACAGGTAAGACACACAGGTAAGACAGATAGGTAAAACACACAGGTAAGGCACTCAGGTAAAACTCACAGGTAAGACATATAGGTAAAACACACAGGTAAGACATATAGGTAAAACACACATGTAAGACATATAGGTAAAACACACAGGTAAGACACTCAGGTAAAACACAGGTAAAACACACAGGTAAGGCACTCAGGTAAGACACACAGGTAAGACACAAAGGTAAGACATATAGGTAAAACACACATGTAAGACATATAGGTAAAACACACAGGTAAGACACACAGGTAAGACACTCAGGTAAAACACAGGTAAAACACACAGGTAAGGCACTCAGGTAAGACACACAGGTAAGACACACAGGTAAAACACAGGTAAGACACACAGGTAATACATTCTTTACTCTTCAGATAATAATGACAGCTGACTTTTTTTTAATGCAGCTCAAGGTTAAACTTTGCAGGTTTACAGGTCTCTGTATTTAATTCTACTGAGAGTTACACTCTGTTGATACAGGTAAGATACTGAATCAGGTGATTGTGTAGATCGTGTGACTCTGACCTATGCAGTAACCAGGCACAATGTGGATTTCGAAGATGGCCACACTGTTTCCTGCTCCTCGTTCAGGTCGTCCTGACAGTAAAATCTGAGGGAGAAAAAAATGCACAGAGCATCCCACAGAAACATCACGTCACACACCTTTCACTTTACATTTGAATTTGAAATAAACACAAAACACTTGTACTCTGATCGAAGGATAAGCGATCAGTGAAGTAAACCCCTAGTCCTGTCCTATACTGATAAGTTGCATGACCTACTTTATGACCCTTAGTGGCCACTGTAACCCAAACAGCGCTGCCAGCTTCAACAGACCCGGGTTAGGGTTTGCGATATGCTGAGTATTGCGATACAATATGTTGCTATTAATCTTTTTAACTGCATATTATGTCCACTACACTAAATCAAGAACTGTTTTGTCAAATAAGAAAACATTCTCAGTCTATTCATTCCCTTTTGAGTCTTTTTATTCATACGGAGTGGGAGTCACGCTCACAGACTGACCAACACTGTGATCAAAGTCAAACCCTGTAAGAGGCTGCACGCACCTCACAATCTGAACTGTTAGCATTTCAGTCTAATCGAACTTTAACATGAATTCTTAACAATGCAACTTGTTCAAAATGACTCGTGCAGCCCCTTCAGCAGTTAAAAATTAAAAAAGTATATCTAAAATATCATATTTAAAATATCGATACTTGGCCGCCATGAGACGATATAATATCGCCACACAAAATATCGCGATATACTGTATTGATTTTTTTCTCCCACCTCTAGTAGCCAGGTAGTGATACTTACCTACCCTACCACATGGACCCTATTGGCTCCAGCAAACCAACTATATAGACCAATGGGCAGCCAGATAATCAAGTGGGAACTACCCTTCACTGGTGTTTTGTCAGATTAGTCCAAAGACATCAAGCCGACCTTCTTTATCTTACCTTCACCACATGGCCCTAACAGACCAAACAGCATTGCACCTTCAACAGACATAGGTGCTCCATACATGCAAGCATCATAGTGACAACGCTGGAGAGGAGCAAAGGTTTCTCTCGCTCCTCTACAGCTACACCCACTTTTCCAAATATGGTCACTTCCTTAGACAAAATACTGAAAACATGAAGAGAAACCTCCTCAGAGCTTCTTTTGTTACAACGAAACCCTGAAAAATAAAATTCTTTAGGTTGCCATGGTAGCATTTGTCCATCCTAGGTCGCCCCGACCTAACTCCTCCCCTGCTTTCTGTTCTCTGGGACAATAATTTACTAAACAAACATTGTGCTGTTTTGAAGAAGGCTCGAAACTAGACATTGAGACCTTACTCTCATTAGGAAAATCTTTACTGAGGAAATAAATTAACTGAAAAGTAGGACCATTTTATCATAGACTTCTATACAATCAGACCGCTTTATAAACAGTCTGTGATCAGATGTGAAAATGGTTTGTGGTTTCGTGAGTGAGTGAGTGAGTGAGTGTGTGTGTGTGTGTGTGTGTGTGGGTGGGTGTGTGTGATGTCGTTGCGTTTCCTCTCATTAACCAACATGTGGAACAACTCACAGTCTCCATTACACACTTTATAACACTCTGTCTGAGGTTTACACACTCATAACCACACAGTTGTGTAACAGCTCTGTGGTTAACTATAATCGAACTTGGGTTACATGACATCATATCCTCTGTCTGTGTTTAACATCAGCGTCTTTAAATCTAGATCTACCAGAAAAAACTGTATTTTATATAACATACACAGTAAGGAGGAACTGTACACCTGGTGGAGGAAGTTCAGGTAGGTAGGAGCTGTTTTGTCACTGTTTTGTAAGCAAGCTATAGGGTTTTCAATTGAATGTTTTAACAAAATATTTAACAAACCAATGCTGATACTTAGCTGCCCCACTTACAGAAGTGACCTGACCCTGCAGGAATATTACCTGACAGAATGAGCTACCTTACCTGAATGGTAAATGGGCTTGAGCTTGTATAGCTGGGGATCGAACCCCCAACCTTCCGGTTAGGAGACAACAGACTACCAACTGAGCCACAGCCGCCCTGTGTTCACCTGACAGAATGAGCTAACTCGCCTGACAGAATGGGCTAGCTTTACCCTGTCATGACGTTGACCCCTGTCAGGACTCTGTGAGAATTAACTATGACTTCCTGTCAGCTCTGAGGTTCTGTGTCTGTGGTCTCACCTGCAGCGGCTCAGTGGTGTTTGGCAGGTCCACACTGGAGATGAGCCAACTGTCGGAGGCCGCACTGGAGGACCACAGCAGGTAGTCGAAGTTATCAGAGTCTGGTCTGAGGTGGACCTGCAGTGACCCCTGCCCTGTGATCTGGTACACCATACGCACACAACTCCAGTCCTGCGGGTCCAGGATCGGACTTACCAGAACTGCCTGTTCCTGGTCCTGGTCCTTAAGGAGGGCAGAATCGACCGAGATCAGATGTCCTAAAAGTTATACAAATACATATATCAAATAAGTAAATATATTTAATGTATATCCCATTTACTCTATTTAATATCATTATGTGTCCTATTAAATGTATAAGTTTAGATTAAACATATTTACCATCATTTATCATATTTCAACTACATTTTATTTGTCATATTTTTGATTTATTATATTTAAAGTTTACCTCCAGATCAAACTTAAGATATCTCATTGTGTCATATTGTTTCTTTTTAGATCTCTAGTGGTTTTTAGGGGATAGAGTAGGAAACCAGGGAGAGAGAGTGGGGAATGACAGAGGCTGGATTTGAACCAGGGCCGCTCAATGGACTATAGCCTCTGTACATGGTTTGCGACCTAACCGCTAGGCCATCTGCACCCCCAGGCCACCATCATTTGACCAATGATACAACTGTTGAGTTACAGACTGAAGAGGTGATGAGAAACTAACATTTCTTATCTAACAATCGGTTTTACTGCTACTGTAAACAGTCTAAAAGTGCTGTGATCTGTTAGCCCTTTGAGGACAATATCCATTACATGTTAGCTTAAAGCTAACACACTAAGATGTACATCCCTTTTCATCAGTGAGGAATTGCAAACCCCAGCCCCGGAGAATAATGCAGTCAAACAGAGAGTGCAGACAGTGCGTCAGGGTTAGTAACATGGTGAATAATGACATTAACCTGTGTCTCTTTAAAAAAAGGAGAGGTCACATGATTCCACCAAAATATTTACAGTAATGAGTTTAATAACAGAATTGTTGTGGTGGTGTTTGTACACCAAGTAGAGATGATTGATTTTTGAATAGGGTTGGGTTATGAGCAGCAGATAATGTCATGTTCTGGGGAAAAAAATAAGGAACTGGATCCAACTGCAGATAAGAACAACTAAAATATTTATTTAAACAAAAAGGGAAATTCATAAGCTTACTTCAGAAAGTTGAAATTCAAAACTAAATCCATCAAAAGTCCAAATCCAAATCAAACAAGAAATATCAAGGAGCCATTAGGAAAACACTGGCAACACTGGGCGATAAGACGTAGCAGGAAGATGTATGATCTGACAACAACAGGGAAAACAGGGTAAACTGAAGTTAAATAGACTGGGGTAATCAGACACAGGTGAGACTAATGACACAGATGAAGACAATCAGGGCAATCAAAATGGAGGGAAACCAGGCAAAGGGAGGAAGTAATACAAGACAAGAAACACTGGGGACAAGAACTACAAAATAAAGAAAAACATCTAACCAAATGATAAAAAAAACTACCTAAACAAGAGTAAACCATGACAGATCAGTCTTTGAGGAGATATAATGAGATGGAACATGTCAGCTGGGATGCAGTCATTTATGCAGTGTGTGTAGTTTGCTCTGCAGAGTTTTTGGATAAAGCATGCTAGTTTTTTGTGAAAGCTCCATAAGCTTTCTAAATGTGTAAGAACAGATCTACCTGATAATCTGAGTCTGATGATCTGATAAACTCAGTCTGATAACCTGAGTCTGATAATCTGAGAATCTAAGTTAACAGATCTTCTGTCAGACTGTCTGATGTTAAAAACATCCTGAGACAGAATAATCTATTCAGAAAGACATGGAGCCAGTTAGAGGCTGTGCTGTATGCACTGAGCATGCTCAGTACCAACAGGAAGCTCTAAGTTATTAATTTCCTGTTTCTTATCCTCTCTCTCTTTATTTACAGACACACAAAGAGTTCACCTGCAGACACAACAACACACTTAAAGACAGACACAAAAACTCTGAGAGCAAACATTAAAATGTATAACAAATCTATAATGTCTACACACAGAAAGTCTTACACTGGACATACACTGCAAACACACACACGGAAAATCTAACATACACAGTAAACACACATGTAGAAATCTAACAATGTACATACCCTGTTCACATACACTGTAAACACACACAGCTTTAGACGTAATATAAACTGAAACTTACTGAGAAGACTGTCTCAGTAAAATAAACTGAGAGAGTCTGAGGGATTATTAAACCCACATTAAACCCACGGACACAGAGTGCATTTAGAGAACATAAAGTGTGTTTATGGAGTTTAAAAGCCCTCAGTCTTAAATCAGCAGTGTGTGTGTGTGTGTGTGTGTGTGTGTGTGTGTGTGTGTGTGTGTGTGTGTGTGTGTGTGTGTGTGTGTGTGTGTGTGTGTGTGTGTGCTTGCATGCACGCGTGTGTGCGTGCGTGAGTGTGTGTGTGCGTGTGTACGTTCGGTACAGTTCTATCTGATCCCTTATTTGGTCAAGAGAGGTCCATGAAGGATCTTCCTGCAGGAGAAACTGACAGCTTCACTGTGCCTAACAAGTCACACACTAAAGTTGGCTGAAATCTGTCATTACAATAAACAGATTCTCACTGTGGTTTAAACACAATAAACAGGTTGAAAGGATGCAGAAATAACTACATCATGATGCTGGTTCATAAAAATTAAGAATCCATGTGTGTCCGGTCTGTCTGCAAGACGACAAGAACACAACTTTTAAATTGCTTGTTTTTCAAATGGAGTTTGACCAGCTGTAATTTGACAACATGACGTCAGGAGTCTAATGGCCGATAATTTTTACCACAAATCACTAACATGTCTTGGTAGATTAAAAAATAACGTTCTTAATTTTGATGGTTTGTGTCCTGCAGTAAATTCACATCTCTGCACTGACTCTGAACATAATCACAGCAGAATTCACCTCTGCTCTAAACACAACTAAAGTCAGACTGAGGTTTATCTGTCCAACATTCTACTGCACAGTACAACTGACTGACCTCCTCCTCCTCCTACTTCTCCTCTCCTCTCCTCTCCTCTCCACCTTCTCCTTCTTCTCTCCTTCTCTGTAAGTAAAACAGTCTCTCCTGGTTTTAACCACTAACCCTCAGGTTCTTTTTTTGGAGCAGCTTCCTTAGCTCAAGCCCACATCACCACATCGTCATGGCAACCAAACACAAACAGCGCCGTGGTCCCTTCTCTACTTTATAGGTCTATTTTCTGCCGGAGGGGGCAGAGCCTACAGGATGCCCTCAGTCTGGTAAACCAGACTGGCCATGCTGCAGCTCCTAGTCTGACACACACACACACACACACACACACACACACACACACACACACACACACACACACACACACACACACACACACACACACACACACACACACACACACACACACACACATACACACCCACACACACACACACACACACACTTTATGTGAAAAATGGAAACATAAACTGAGGGAGAACACAAGGCAGCTGCTCTGTGGCAGCAGAGGAGCTCTTTCACAATAAGAGTCTGTCTGAATTTGAATACACACTCACAAACACACACACTCAGTTAGCATGCTTTCCTTAAAACCTGTAAGTGTGAAGTAGCAGGGGCCTATTAAAACCTTTAACAGTGAATCTTCACTGATTCCGTCTCACTGAATTATGTGCAATGCTGTGATGTGATCATCATCGGGACGCTCTGTGATGTGATTGTCATAGAAACGCTCCATGATGTGATCCTCACGGAGACACCTCTTTATGATGCAATCGTCATGGAGGCCCTCGTGATGTGATGGTCATGGAGAATGGAGATACTGTCTCCGTGATGTGATCGTCATGGAGACACTCCATGATGTGATTGTCATGGAGACGCTTTGTGTTGTAATTGTCATAGAGAGCCTGTGATGTGATCGTCATGAAGACACTCCGTGATGTGATCCTCATGAAGATGCTCCGTGATGTGACTGCATTAAGACACTTTGTGATGTAATCGTCATGGAAATGCTCTGTGATGTGATCATCATGGATACACTCCGTGACATAATGGTCATGGAGAAGCTCGCTGATGTGATCCAAGTTGAGACGCTTCGTCATGGAGACGCTTTGTGATGTGATTGTCATGGAGACGCATCATCATGGGGAAGGCTACTGAGGATACACCAACGCATTTGAAGAAGACTTTCGAACGGCACAGCCTTCAACACACCGCTGTGAGGTAATCAGCCTAGAAATGCTTACTTTGAAGGCTGCAGTCCTTTGATTGGGGCTCAATGACAGATTTACCCCTCTCTCTCTCTCTCTCTCTCTCTCTCTCTCTCTCTCTCTCTCATTAATGTCACTGCCAAATCCATAATCAATAACGGTACCTCTGCTGTTCATAATCATGATGTCATCAGTCTGAGACCACCAATAAAATTAATTTAGTAAAAATATGTATTACAACATACTAGAATATTTATATTTTAATATTTTCTATAAAGTGATGTTTAAAATCGTCATGTTGTTGATCACTGTGGAGTTACTGATCCTGATCAGATCTAACTGATCTTATTTTTAATGGGTTGTTCTGTTCACCTCATGCTGTTTTCTTTTTTTTTAATCAATAGTAAACTGTTGAGTTTTAATCAGTCTGGACATACTATGAGTGAAGATTTAATATCGCTATTTTATATTCAATCATTTCGGCTGATAGACATTGTGGCCTCTGTGTGTTAACAGCTGTTTACAACAGTTTATTTTATTTATTCATTCATTCATATTTTTTTTAAATAAATGTAACTCTGATTTATGTATCAGTCAAAAATGATGGTGAAGATGAGTGTGTACCTTCCTCATTCATGCTCCAGCTACCGCTCTGAGGGTCTGACGTGTAGCCGCATGAGTCCAGCTCAAAGCTGCATGAACCAGGGAGGAGGAGCTTCTGAGCCTGCAGGAGGCCACACAGGAGGAGCACTGTGGAGAGAGAGACCAATCATGAGACAGACCAACCAGAAGAGAAACCATTAGGGAGATAGATCAATCAGTAGACAGACCAATCAGGAGACAGGCCAATCAGAAGACAGACCAATCAGGAGACAGACCAATCAGAAGAGTACAGACCAATCGGGAGACAGACCAATCAGAAGAGTACAGACCAATCGGGAGACAGACCAATCAGAAGAGTACAGACCAATCAGAAGAGTACAGACCAATCGGGAGACAGACCAATCAGGAGACAGACCAATCATGAGAGGAGAGACCAATCACGAAAGAGCTGAATCATCCTGCCAAGGCTAATCAGTATGATCTGATCGGGTACATGTGTAGTTACTTTCCAGTTGAGTGACCATCTTGTCTATGTTATACTGGGCATCTTTTCCACAAGTGTTTGATAACTGCATCTGAGGAATAACCGCAATAAATGTGTTTATCTAAATCTATCTATCTTTACAGATCAAACATAGATGTAAGAAAATATATCAGCGGATTATTGGTATCTGATTTTTTGATCATGGTCGGCCCTATAATAAAAACGTTTAAACTTAAGTTGACCCCTTTTATGTGATAAGATATAGTAGGCTACACATACTTTTAGTCTGTTTACATAAATCATCTACAATCTGTTACTGAAACATTCTGTTGAGTGAAACAGTCACAGCAGGGAGGAGCTTTTCATCCTTGTGCTTACACTGATGTGTGTATGAATTTGGAATTTTTGTTAAATGTTCTTTTAATAACTTTAAACACTCATGAGAGGGAGAAATTATTTAATTTCAAAAGTAAATTATTATATTGTGTATTGTAGCCTATATTTTGCAAATAGCAACATGTTTAACCCAAACGTCATGCCATTAAAGCTATTTGAAATTTTGAATTTTGAGAGAGAGAGAGAGAGAGAGAGAGAGAGAGAGAGAGAGAGAGAGAGAGAGAGAGAGAGAGAGAGAGACAAGCCATCTGTTCAAATGTAACTCAGTTAACCAGTGAAGTGTGTGAAAGAAACTCCACTCTGTTAACAAACTGATGCTCTCTCATAAACTGCTCCAACATGCGTTCAGTGCGTTCATTGTCGGAGATCATTATCTCGTGAACACGCTTTATGTTGTATAGGATCAGAGTCCGTAGATTTTAGCCCACAAAGTAAAAACTTCTCCGTGAGGGTTCTACAACTAAACTCAACTAACCGGACTGAAGTTAGGCTATCACAACCTCGTCGGTGATTTCAGGTAAACTAATCAAGTAATCTTTAAAACTTTATTTGCAACTTTTTTGTTAAGTTAAAGTTCATTTCACACACAAAGATAAAGTGTGAACTCACCGTGCAAACAAAGGAAGAAGCTGCTCATCGTGTCGCTTCTCTCGCTGAGATTATTTCCACTCTGATTCACAAACTGCTTCAAACAATCCTCCTCCTCCTCCTCTCTCACATGTTCACTCTGTCAGCGGTGCGGGCGGAGGACTGAGGAGGTGTAGGGAGGTCTGGTCCGGGTGTACGAGCTGATGTTCGGAGCGGGAGAAGTCGCAGGTCCGCAGCTCCTCTCCGTCTCCCTCTGCTGGATCACACTGAGGATGCAGAGCCGCTTACACTAAATGTGCAGTGGCGATTTTAGAGTCTGTTGGGGCCCTAGGCAAAAATTCATTGGGGGCCCCTCCAACCAGCATTCATTACCATGATGTATACCAACTTCAAAACGCATACTCGTCTTCCTCTTTCTTTCTTTCTTTCTTTTTTCACTCCCAGACAGAAAATTCCTCTACATTTTCCTAAAAAAATGCATGCTTAGCAGGGCAATGACAGACAGAGGGAGTTATAAAATGTGTACATTTTGAGCCACTGCTGTGGTTTAAAGTTTGTCGGCCCTTGGGGGCCCCCTACTGGCCTGGGGCCCAAAGCAGTTTCCTGCCTTGCCTATTAACAAACAGCGCCTCTGACTGTTTGGGGCCTCTGTTGAACTGTAATTTTAAATGTTTTTATCAGCTTATGGTCATGGGTGTAGTAGTGGGGGTAAGCGTGGGACAGAAATACCCTGGGCCCCCATGGAGGAAGGGGCTCTTATTATTGAAACCAGATTTTTATACTGTGATATGATTCTAATAATTATTGAACAATATTGAAATGTATTAATTAAAAATTGCAGATAAACTCCTTTACAATGTGTGAATTGTACAAAGATATTGGAAATATTGGGATTCATGGGTTGGACTAGTGGATCATCTTTGTGCAGTCCAGCACATCAATCTCAAAGCTGTCAATGTTTTTGTGCAATGTAGACTGTGTGCAGTAATTTGCCTGCAATTTTTGATGTATTCATTTTTCTCTTACAAACCTTTTTCCATTTCATTTTTGTTTTTTTAAGTTTTAGCACTTTTCAATTGTGTCGATGGTTAAAATAACATTGATTGTATCATTTCAAAATGTATGTTATCTTAAAGTATTGAGGTATTTATATTTGGCCGACCTTAATTTAAATCTTAAATGGGTCATTTGTGTAATGGAGGTGTTGTTGTAGTAGTATCTCAGGGTTGACGGAGGCTGTGTGATGGAGGGGCACAATGTGAGATCTTTTCATGGGGCCCAGGAATCCTGGAGACGCCCCTGCTAATGGTTTGAATTGTGCACCTACTCCCTGTGTCCCTACACACCATGAATGTGAATGTGTTTAATTATCAGTAATTACACAGCTGCAGTCTGTGAGCTTGTGTGTGACTCTGTGTTTGAGCTGCTCTGATCTGTGTGTTTTTGTATAAACATCAAAATGATTTATATTGAATGACGTAAACACTGAGACTTTCAGCTCAGACTGAAGACAAAGGGCTGCTCTGATGATCATATCTATATTAAAAACTGTAAACAAACCTGGTTACCATAGCAACAGAACGTGTGAGAACATGATGAAGATGAAGCAGAGGACTGATCAGCAGGTGTGATTGATCAGGTGTTATTGTAATAGCAGAGAGAAGAGAAACCTGAGGGTCAAACAGAACGACAGAAACATTCAGACCTCGTGTGAAATCAAACAGACAGAAATGTTAACATCATAAAGCAATCACACAGGTAAAAATGGGATTATAAGAATGAAACTACAGAGACTTTGTGTAAACTTTAATGTGAGAAAAGTTCAGGGTTTAAGTTCAAGTATCTTTTTTTTAACAGGGTAAAATAAAAACAAGTTTAAATTCATCAGAAGTCTGAGATTTCGAACAAACTGCTTCCTGTTTTATGTTTGATTTCCTTTTTAAAATGAGGATGATCTCTCAGAGATGAAGCTTTAATGTGAAATATCTGTGAGCCTGCAGGACAAACTGAGGGCTGAAAGAGCACGCTGTACAAACATATTAAACATCTGGAGTCTGTTATATTCAAAAACACCACATTCACAAACATCAGTTTACTGACAGAGCTGCAAATAAAGAGTGAAACCAAGACAGTCCTTTCATATCCAAAAAATTAATAGTGTTTTAATATTAAAATTAACAGCTTTTTACAGGTATATATATTTATGTGAAACTGCAGAAGGTTTATAACATGTGAAAAACACGTAATCTCCCAATAATCTCAGTCACCGAGAGGCAGAGAGAGAGAGAGAGAAGGAGGGAAAGAGAGACAAGGAGACAAAGAGAAGTAAACTGGTCAATTCGAGGGGCCGTGGGTTCGAATCTGGCTTCGGCCCTTTGCTGTGTGTGGTGACGGTCCCCCGCTCTCTCCTCCCGGAGTTTCCTGTCTCTCTTCAGCTGTCCTGACCAGTGGAGGCAAAAATGGCCCAAAAATGACTTAAAATCAATTTTTTTTTAAATAGATCAAAATGAAAATTCTGAGGCAAAGAGCTGTTCGGTCGGCCATGTTTACTGTGGTCAGTCTGAAGCTGATAGTGAGCGGGATCTGACATGATGCTGATGCACGTGTTCCACAGTATTAATGAATTCAGAGGGGTGGTTGACTCCCTGCATTGACCTCCTGTGGTGTTCAGAGGTACTGCAGGACTTAACTCAGTGTGTAAAGAGCTAAAGTTTCTCTATTATCAGTTCAGTCACATTCAGCACATTTTCACATTCTACAAACTAATTAAAACAAGTCATCTCGCAGTAATAAAACAACTTTAAAGCTCCAGTGAGGAGTTTTTTTTATGTGATTTTGAAACAGACTAAAATTAATAGGCTGATGCATCTATGACGTACAAGAGCAAACAAGACCATCAGCCTCTAAAAGGATAATTTCTTTATAGTTATTTTTATTACCTTTAACGCCTGTCAGTGAGTCGGCGTAAGACGAGCAGATTAACATCACACTGCACAAATAGTGATCTCCTCCAGGTGTTAAAAACAGCAGGAGATTTTTACTCAAAAAAACCACAAGACCTACACCTTTTTTTTCCACATTGGGCGCCAAAATAAACACAAAGTTGAAGTTTCTCACAGGAGCTTTAATCTTTGGATCATTTATTAAAAATGTAAAGGAGCTGTTTGTCCTGACAGTACATCTATAGTTGTTTGTAATGTTTGAAATCATTAATTATCAAAACAGTGTTTGTGATGTTTTGAATTATGGATTATCCAACAACACAGTGTGTGTATTGTTTCAAATCACTGCAGGGTGAAAAAAACTCTGAGACACTTTCTGTAAACAGTCCACTCCCCCGCTGTGACTCCCCCACTGCAGCATGACACACTCTCCCCACAGACCCTCCCCAACTCTTATGTAACTCTTTGTTTGTGTGTGTGTGTGTGTGTGTGTGTGTGTGTGTGTGTGTGTGTGTGTGTGTGCGTGCGTGCGTGCGTGCGTGCGTGCGTGCGTGTGTGTGTGTGTGTGTGTGCGGTTTCTAAGTGTTTCTTTGATTTATTTGCTTTGTTCTGAATCTTTCAGAAATGTAATATCTTCAAGCAGGATTCTCACAGATTCAAATAAAGAGCTGGTTTCTGGTTCATTTTAGTCAGCAGAGCAAAAGTCCCAGATACAGGTTACATCCCACATGTCCAAATGCCGCCCCCTGCTGGCTGCTCTGATGTTTTGTACACTTCAATAAATAAATACCCAGACCAATTGATTTATTAAACATAAAATTAGAGTTTTATTCAAACACAATAGCTAGCTTCAAACACACACAGGAATCTGAAGCATTAGAGTACATCTGTGGCTGAGATTAAAAGCTTTTATGCTGATAAACTAAGATAAATGTAAAAAAGATAATACATTCAACACAGTCTCATTAAATTAAAGAGACACTAAACAGACACACGGTCTGATCTGAAAAACAAAGCTTTTTCTTTTTTTTTATTATACTTTCCACAGTATAACATTCTTTAATACAATTGAACAGACCTTTTTATTGAGAGGAATATAGATCATTGTTTTATTGAAATTATTTAGATATTTTATAATGAGTAAGTTATAATACACACAATTTTCCAAAAGAACTGATTATACAAGGACCAAAAGATGCACAGGGACTATTCAATCATTGTTTCTGACTTCACTGCATTGGACTTAATTTCATTGTAGTTTGCTCTGTCTAAATTTACCCATGATGCCTCTCAGTGTGAACTTCTGCATCAGTGATCAAACTAAAAGTCTGTGAAACTATATATCTACATCAAGACCCCTTAATTGATAGATAGATAGATAGATAGATAGATAGATAGATAGATAGATAGATACATAGATAGATAGATAGATAGATAGATAGATAGATAGATAGATAGATAGATAGATAGATAGATAGATAGATAGATAGATAGATAGATAGATAGATAGATACTTTATTGATCCCGAGGGAAATTCAAGGCATCCAGTAGCAGTATACAAACATGTAAGACACATAGCAATTGTTACCATAAGCACCCCCTGTCCCCCCTCCCATACATATATTAACCCGACAACAAAGATTTAAGGAGCCCCTATAAAATTAAACCTGTGCAATTAAAAATAGACCTATACAACTTATATAATGAAATGTACAAACCTGTGCCGGAATAGAAATATATGTGCAATTTAAAAGAAACCTATAGACAGTTAAAGAGCATCTGTAGTTAGACCTGTACATAAGAGATGAAGAGTGTTGACCTTCTGAGGGTATGTTTTACAGTAGTGTTTAAGATGGAGGTAGTGCAAGGAGTGTGCAAAACAGTCAGTGCAGACATTTAAGGTGCAAAAAAATAAATAAATAAAGTGATGGTCAAATGTGAGAAGCAAAAATATGTGAAAGCAGACATTAAACAGTTATTAAACAGTCAGTGCAAACATTAAAGTGATTGTCAGATGAGCATTAAAGTGTCCAACTAGAGGCTGACTCTTAGGACAGCAGTACAGATGAAAAAATGTGTCCATGAGTCACTGAGTGCTTTATCCCTGCCGTGACAGTGAGATGTTGTACAGTCTTATGGCCAGGGGGACAAAAGAGTTCTTAAGTCTGTCCGTGGAGCACGCTTGTGACAGCAGTCTGCCACTGAACATGCTCCTCTGCCTGGTGAAGGTGCTGTGCAGGGGGTGGTGGGTGTTGTCCATGATGGAGAGCAATTTGTCCAAAGACCTTCTCTCTGCCACCGTCACCAGAGAGTCCAGCTCTGTGCCCACCACAGAGCCAGCCTTCCTCACCAGTCTGTCCAGCCGTGCTGCATCTCTCTTCTTGCTGCTTCCTCCCCAGCACACTACAGCGTAGAAGAGGACACTGGCCACCACAGACTGGTAAAACATCTGCAGCAGCTTTTTGCAGATGTTGAAGGACCCCAGCCTTCTCAGGAAGTACAGACGGCTCTGTCCCTTCCTGCAGGTAGTGTCCATGTTTGGTGACCAGTCCAGTTTGTCATCCAACTGCAGCCCCAGATACCTGTAGGTCCTGACCACCTCCACGTCGACCCCCCCGATGGAAACAGGTTGCAGATGTGGCTTGTTCCTTCTGAAGTCCACCACCATCTCCTTGGTCTTGGAGGTGTTCAGCTGCAGATGGTTCGAACTGCACCACGTCACAAAGTCCTCAATCAGGCTCCTGTACTCCTCCTCCTGTCCATCCCTGACACAACCAACTATCGCAGTGTCATCTGAGTATTTCTGCATGTGGCAGAGCTCGGAGTTATACTGGAAGTCAGAGGTATACAGGGTGAACAAGACAGGAGAGAGCACAGTCCCCTGTGGTGCTCCGGTGCTGCTGACCACAGTGTCAGATGTGCAGTTCTTCAGTCTGACGTACTGTGGTCTCTCTGTGAGGTAGTCAGTGATCCATCTCACCAGGTACGAGTCCACCCTCATCTCAGTCAGCTTGTCTCTCAGTAGGAGGGGGTGGATGGTGTCAAAGGCGCTTGAGAAATCAAAGAACATGATTCTCATCGCGCTGCTCCCCTTGTCCAGATGAGAGTACGCCCTGTGTAGCAGATAGAGGATGGCATCGTCCACGCCCACCCTCGCCTGGTACGCAAACTGCAGTGGATCCTACGCGTGGTGGACCTGGGGTCTGAGGTGATGGAGCAGCAGCCGTTCAAAGGTCTTCATGACGTGGGATGTCAGTGCAATTGGCCTGAAGTCGCCTGGTTCACTGGGGTTTTTCTTCTTAGGGACCGGGGTGAGGCACGAGGTCTTCCAGAGCACAGGGACCTTCCCAAGCCGCAGGCTCAAGTTGAAGACATGCTGAAGCGGCTCCCCCAGCTCAGCAGCACAGGCCTTAAGCATCCTAGGACACACCCTGTCCGGGCCCGCTGCCTTCCTGGGACGGAGTCTTCTCAGCTCTATGCTCACCTGATCCCTGGTGATGGTGGAGGGGAGGGGGGTTGAATTGTCTGTGGAGATGGAGGGGGGTGGTGTTGTATTTGTCCTGGTGGCAGTGGGGGTGTTGTTGTTGTTGTTGTTGGGGGGGATGAAGGTCAGGGTGGGGGTGTGAGGAGAGGTGCTGAGTGGGCAGTTACCGTTGTTGTTGTTGTTGGGGGGGATGTAGGTCAGGGTGGGGGTGTGAAGAGAGGTGCTGAGTGGGCAGTTCCCGTTGTTGTTGTTGTTGTTGGGGGGGAATGTAGGTCAGGGTGGGGGTGTGAGGAGGGGTGCTGAGTGGGCAGTTACCGTTGTTGTTGTTGTTGGGGGGGATGAAGGTCAGGGTGGGGGAGTGAGGAGGGGTGCTGAGTGGGCAGTTACCTGCTGCAACGGCTGGGCAGTCAAACCTGTTAAAAAACAGGTTGAGCTGGTTGGCTCTCACAGTGTCCCCATCTTCTGTGTTGTTGTTTTTCTTCTTGCAGCCTGTGATGGTTTTCATGCCCTCCCAGACCTCCCTCATGTTGTTGTTCTGCAGCTTCTGCTCCACCTTCCTTCTGTACTCCTCCTTTGCCTCTCTGAGTCGGACCTTGAGTTCCCCCTGCACGCGCTTCAGCTCTGCCTGGTCTCCCTCCTTGAATGCCCTCTTCTTCCTGTTGAGGATGTCCTTGACTTCACTGGTAATCCAGGGCTTGTTGTTCGGGAAGCAGCGTACAGTTTTTGTGGGGACCACAACATCCATACAGAAGTTCATGTAGTCAGTAGTGCAGTGTGTGACCCCCTCAATATCCTCACCGTGTGGCTCCTGCAAGGCACTCCAGTCAGTGGTCTCAAAACAGTCTCTGAGTGCCTCTTCTGCCTCAGGAGACCACTTCCTGAAGGTGCGTGTGGTTACTGGTTGCCTTTGAATCTGTGGCTTGTACTGTGGCTTCAGAAGGACCAGGTTGTGATCAGACTTCCCCAGAGGTGGTAGGGGGGTGGCAGTGTAAGCGTCCTTCACATTTACATACAGGAGGTCTATTGTCCTGTTCTTCCTGGTAGGACAGCTTACAAACTGGTGAAAGTCCGGTAGTGTTGAGTCCAATGTAACATGATTAAAGTCCCCAGAGATGGCTATGAATGCTTCAGGGTGCTGTGTTTGTAGTCTTGCGATCGTGGAGTGGATGACGTCACACGCGGTGTCAGCGTGCGCCCGCGGAGGGACGTAGCAACAAACAACAATGGCGTGGGAGAACTCTCTGGGCATGTAGTATGGTCGGAGACCTACCGCTAGCAGCTCGATATCCCTGCTGCACGTTGCCTCCTTCACAGTAACATGTCCCTGGTGGCACCATCTGGTGTTAATAAACAGCGCCAGCCCTCCTCCTTTCCGTTTGCCACTGCGTTTGGTGTCTCGGTCCACTCTCACTGTTGTGAAGCCCGGTAGATCCACGTTAGCGTCCGGGGTGTTTTGGGTCAGCCAGGTTTCTGTGAAGCACATTAAACTGCACTCTCTAAATGTCCGGTCATTCCTCACAAGGGCAGCCAGCTCATCTGTCTTGTTGGTTAAACAGTTCACGTTCCCCATAACTATCGCCGGAACAGAGGGCTTGTATTTCCAGCGCTTAGCCGCTAGCCTAGCCTTCACCTTGGCTCCGGCTCTGCAGCCTCTGTACCTCCGCCTCAGCTCCTCCGGTATGGGGTGAACGATGCCGGCTTGTCCCGTTGTTCGGAGTGAGAGCAGCTTCTCCCTTGAATAAACAAGTTTTCCACTGCTATATTCCCGAAAAGGAGAAAACGTATCCATAGGATATACAAAGTTCTACACCGTAAAGTGTACTACAAAGTTAAAGTCGGCATAAAACAACCAATAAAATACTAAAAAAACTAAAAACAAATACGACAGGGACGGAGCTACTGGATATGCGGCCACTCGCGTCGGCGCAGAAACTAATTGGAAAATTGGAAATAATAATTTAGCATCTCTCATCTTGTGTTTTTGTTTACTTTTGTTTGCTGACTTTTTATTCTTTTACATTGGTGATAAGGTGAAGAAGTACATTTGTGATTAAGCACATTAAAAAACGACAACAACAATAAAGAAAAAAAAAGACACAATAAGATGTGATTTGGTGGGGTATTAATAATTGGATTGGATAAAGTATGAACGTTTTGATATTGTATGTGTGGTGGTGTAATGAGTCAGAGTGAGGAGTGGAAATAGAGAGCGTATATCTATATATCTAAATCTATATCTATATATATTTGAATTAAGAGTTTTGTTAATTAATGTCTTGTGAAAGAGGGGCAGATTATATAAGATTACTCTTCTCTCTGCTCCTTTTCATTCAAGATTTGAGATTTTATGTTTGTATTTAATTGTATTGTTTGGTCGATGAATTTACAAATAATAAATAATATCTCTCTATATAATGTAATATAGTTTTTGGCCACTTTTATGGTCTTTGTGGGCATCCGTAATGTTTGTTTTCATTTTAACCCGGAAAGAGTTTGTTGTTGATTTGACGTCATCAGGTGTGATAAAGATGGCGGAGTGTGAGGAGGAGGTGGAGGTGTTGGTGCAGAGAGTTGTTAAAGACATCACGAGCGCGTTTAAGAAAAACCCGAGCATGTAAGTACACCTTACTGTCAACACCGTGGATAGACGGAGCCGTGGTGCTGGATGTGTTCTGCATGGGGAAATAAACAACTCCTTTAACACTGCGCGGGCTCTGACTATCAACTGGAAAACACCGCATGAACCTGCGGTTACATGGTGGCGGCTCCGACTATTAACTGGAGTAGAGCGGACCAGAGAAAGTTGTCAGTTTACCGGCTTCTCTTGACGATCATCCCAAAACAAAATAATTATTAGAAACAGCTCGGGAATAGATCCTTTATATATATCTTTCAAACATCAGGTAATAGACGGTGTGTTATGCGGTGTGTTAGCGGTTTAAAGGTTAATAATAGTAATACATCTACTAGCTCATCAATGAGAGTCTGGTGTCTGTATTTAATGTTCCTTCCTCATGTTCTCGTGTCAGGTGCCGATCAGTGGGTCCACCTGTCAGGTTCACCTGTGACAGACTGTCAGGGCTAGCTGATGCTAGGCTAACTCATGCTAACACAAGCTAGCGTCTTTTCTCAGAAAAAAACCCAACAGAGCAGACAGCTGTAGTTTTTTAAAGCTTCATTACTTTACGATACACTCGATTATCAAAATAACAGATCACATGGATTTTTAAACAGGTGGTATAGAAAAGTATCAGACTATGAAAACGTTGAAAAGCTTAGATTTTCTTTTTGCTCAAACACACTTTAACCCTCAGTTGATTATTTCCTTTCTGCACATAAAGCCAACACAATGGCTGTGTGTGGGCTCTAACGTTGTCTACAGTGGTTCATTGTCAGTCAGCTACTCACTGCACACCTGAATGATTACAGATGTGTGTACTGTGTAGGGGAGACAGAGACTGGGCTGTGTGATATGCAGGGACATTGTGCTTTTTGGGGTATTTTCCAGTATTATGAGTGCCATGGAACTGTGAGAATTGATCATTTTATTTGCATTACCTACAGTACAATCCTGAAACTGAGACCCTGGTAACCTGATAATGTTTAGAGTGAGGGACTAGCTGTGGACTCCAGAGACACTAAAAGCATGGGAGAAATGAGCTGAGATCCGTTAGAGAGCCAAACAGACTCGTAGTGCTTCGGAGAACAAATACTTGTCACTGATTAGACAGAAGGTGTGTGATGTCCCCTCCTCTGATTGGCCAGTTTAATCTGTATCAGGACTGACACGTTGCGATCCATCCCTGCTGTGAACATGCAGAGTAAAACCTGTAGTACTAGCTGTAAACTTTGGTAAGAGAGGCTCTGTCATTGAGATTGTGACTTTATGACGCATGATGTGCTGTCAGAGTGATTCCTCTGTGTGTGGTTATCTCCCTCAGAGATGAGATCGGGGTGATCCCGTGTCCTGAGGCTCGATATAACCGCAGTCCCATCGTGTTGGTGGAGAACAAACTGGGCGTGGAGAGCTGGTGTGTCAAGTTCCTGCTGCCGTACGTCCACAACAAGTTGCTGCTGTATCGCCAACGTAAACACTGGCTGGACCGGGAGGGTGAGTGAGAGTTCTATAAACACATGAACATCATTTTTATTCGGTTTTATTGTCACGTGTGTGTTTACTGAAATGTTCTGTTGTTGAATCAAACCATGTAAAAAACTGTCACAAAGTCATTAGGTCACAGTTTCAGCCGGTGATGCAGAGACATATCAGGTGACCGGGTGGTTGGTACAGGTGCTGACATAATATCTATATTTACTATTTTATCTACGTATTTAACCCTCACCTGTGCTCATGAGCTTTGGGTAGTGACCAGCAGAATGAGATTAGAGATAGGGTGAGGAAATTAGACGCCCGGCAGAGCTTGGAGTTGAGCCGCTTCTCCTTCAGATCAAGATGAGCTAGTTGTGGTGGATTGGATATCTGATCAGGATCCTCCTGGGTGGGCGCCCCTCATTGGAGGTTTTCCATTCATGTCAAAATGGGTGGAGACAGAGAGGAAGAACCAGAGCTTGCTGAAGGGATTATATACCCTATTTGTCCAGGGGACATCTCAAGATTCTTTAGGAGGACCTGGAAAACATTGCCGGTTCATCAGGGATTACTTAACTTGCTGACAGCGCATCGATTATAGTCTTTGCTGATTAGAATATTCTTGCAGAAACCTCTGTCTGATTCCCCCCCCAAACAGCTTCTAACTGACAATTTTTGTGTGTCTCAGCTTTAGTGGACATCACCTGCACCGTGCTGCTTCTCAACCCAGACTTCACCACCGCATGGAACGTCAGGTAACACACAACCTAGCCACACTTGTCTCCCCTGGTCACACCTCACAGCTGGCAGCTACAACTTCACATTTACACCTACAAAAGCAAAAGTCTTATTATGAAAATGTAGGTCTCGTTTGTATTTTCTGAAAACAAATCAGTGTTGCCGCAGTGAGATAAACCAACAGTCTACTCAGTCTGATGTGTAGATGTAATCCAGATCTGATTGTTCTGCAGAAAGGAGCTTCTGCAGTCCGGAGTCCTGAACCCAGAGAAAGACCTGTACCTGGGACAGCTGGCTCTCACCAAGTTCCCCAAGAGCCCAGAGACCTGGATCCACAGGTAAAAACCTCCTGTCTAATTTTGTCTAAATGCTGTCAGTGTCCCCAGTTCAGATACTACACCATTATTAGCCGGGCCTTCCAGCCTTGCTGACAAAAGAAGCTGGTAGCCAGCCTTAACCCCTTTGTATCAGCTGTGTTCTATATTTCACTTTGGAAGTTGCTGGCAACCCCACCTGTGATAAAGTTCAGACTGGGTCAGCTATCTAACCCTGGTTGTTGTTGTCTTTATGCAGACGCTGGGTGCTGCAGCATGTCCTGGGTCAGTTGACAGCGGTCGGCAGCAGCAGGAAGCATCAGCAGACAGGTGAAGCAGAGCAGGTGGATGCAGACAGAAGACAGGAGCTCAGCGATCACCTTGCTCGAACTCTTCATCAGGAGATGAAGGTGTGCTCTGACGCTGCCTGCCGTTACCCCAGCAACTACAACGCCTGGTCTCACCGCATCTGGGTGCTACAGCACATGGCTAGGGGCAACGCCAAGGTAAGACACACACCTACTACTTCTATTTCAAATAATCACATCACTGTTCCATCATGATGTCTCCTCCTCTTCCTCTCAGGTGTTCATGATCTCTGCTCCTCTTCCTCACAGGTGTTCATAATGATATCTGCTCCTCTTCCTCACAGGTGTTCATGATGATCTCTGCTCCTCTTCCTCACAGGTGTTCATGATGATGGCTTCTCTGACTCCTCACAGGTGTTCTTGATTTTCTGCTTCTCTTCCTCACAGGTGTCCATGATGATGTCTGCTCCTTCTCCTCACAGGTGTTCCTGATGATATTTGTTCTCCTTCTCACAGGTGTCCATGATATCTGCTCTTCCTCCTCACAGGTGCTCATGATGATATCTGACCCTCCTTACATGTGTTCATGATGATGTCTGCTCTTCCTCCTCACAGGTCTTCATGATGATGTCTGCTCTTCCTCCTCACAGGTCTTCATGATGATGTCTGCTCTTCCTGCTTACAGGTGTTCATGATGATGTCTTCTCCTCCTCCTCACAGGTGTTCCATGACGAGCTGTCGTCCATGCGTCTCTGGGTGTCCATGCACGTGTCCGATCACAGCGGGTTTCACTATCGTCAGTTCCTACTGAAGGAGCTGATCCATGAGCTCTCCCAGTCTGCAGCTTCCTGCACCAGTTCACCTCAGCACAGGACCAGTTCAGCCCCCAGCAGCCCCCCACTCCACAGTCAGGCTAACGGGGAGCTGTCAGGGGGGGAGGGGGAAGGGGAGGGGGAAGAGGACCTCACAGGTGGGGAGGAGGGGGAGGAGAGACAGCTCAGTTTCATCACTGTCCTTCAGCTCTTCCATCAGGAGATGGAGCTGATCTCAGACCTGATCCGGTCCTTCCCTGGACATGAGACACTGTGGAGCCACAGGTTAGACCACACACACACACACACACACCCTGCTCTCTGCCTGTATGTGTCCGCTTCATTGAAAATCAGCAGTACGTTTTATAAAGTCGCCCTAACAACACCAGTCTGGTTTTAAACTGTTCTTAAGGGTTGTTCTTAATGACGTAGCCAAACTTAAGAGTGTGCAGAATTACATGAGCAGCAACCAGCTGCACAAAACTCTTTAAAACAACATGTTCTTATTTAACTTGAGACAAATCGCCACAAGCAAAACATTTAAGACAGGCAGAACAGCACAAGTCTCTCTACCTGTAGCACGTACGGAGATCACCCTTAAGATTGATCTTAGATGGCAATGTTATACAGATTAATAAAGGTGGTAAACAAATGTTCTTTGGTATAAGTATACCTTGACGGCCTGTCTAGGTATTCTGTAAATACATAAATGCATATGAACTGAAAAAAACGTATCACAATCTGACCCACAATCTGTGTACCACTAACAATGTCATCACTCACCCTCTGCAATTCTAATAATTGTGTAGGCTTATAGTAGAAAGGACTAATGTCACATTAAAACCTTGTTTATTATACCATTTAATCATGGATGTCAAATGTGACACACTAGCAGATTTAAAGTTATCATTCACATGGAGTGTGATGATGAACATGAAACACACAGAGAGAAGATTACTTCTTCAGGTGTTTTCTCACCTTACAGGATTATAAAGAAGCCTGACATTAGCATCATTCACTTTCTATATTTAGACTGCAGAAAACTGAATCAAGCTGATTCCATGATGTGTTGATCCTGACTGTGTGAATGTGTGAATGTTATTCGTGGCAATAACGAGCTCTATCTTGTTTTTTATCACGTTTTTTCTTCTGTGGTAATTCAACAATACGTTGGCATGTTGGAGACTGTTTAATGACATGCCGCAACACTGCAACTGAGACAGGACGGAGCTGAATATTAAATACATTATACTGTATGTGGTAGAGAAGAGGACGAGACAGAGAGAGACAAGAGTGCATACAATCACAAAAGTAAAAAGGCACATTAATGTGCACTGTCCCTATTTAAAATAAAAATGTAAATAATCCTGAAGAAAGTCTTTAAAGAAACGTTAGTGAAGTTTCTTGTAAAATCAGTTGCAGTCACAGCTGTCCGCAGGCTGAACGCGCTTCAGTGATCCGTGTAGGTGTTTATAGTTAAGGACAAAATCATTGAGGGACAATTTGATTGTAGCCGGGTGTTAGTGTAGGGCATGCCTGTACAGTACAGCAGGGTATGATTCAAAACAAACGCTCTCTCTGAAACATATTATCTTCCTCTCCTTTCACTTTTCTTCCTCTGTTGTTGTTTGGCAGTGCACTTCCTGGTGTGCTCAATTGATTCCATAATTCAGTGCCATCTGCATATTGGTGTACAGCTGTAATTGCAGTTAGAAATGGCTAATTCAACAGGTGCTGTACTTGGAACTCTGTGTTCTCCATGAAAACACCCGGCCGACTTTGACCTGGGCTGGTAGCAGTACTACATTCGGCAGTGGCAGCCGCTTCCAATTTTTGAATACAGGAAAAAAAACTATGTGCAAAGCAGTCTAAGGAGGTCGCTCCTTTGTTGTCCATGGCTTTTTTTGTGTTACAAAATTTCTCTTAAACTGTCATGCACTTTAGTGAACTGATAAAGCATTTCCTTGATTGCTAGTGTAATCGAGTGTGGTGTGTGACCCTTGGGAGTTTGTAGCCTGTAGGGATAACATCACAGCTCCAGGTCTCTGCAGTGACGCTTATAAATTTGACATCCATTTACTCGGCTGATAAGTGTGCTCATTTGTTCTTGTAGGACGGCAAGCAGAGCACTTTAAGAAAAAGATTTCCGTGATGTCATACTGTAGTGTGTAAGTGTTTTGTCGCTTTGAAACCTCACTAGGAAGTTTCTTGCAATGTAGCCGATAAATTTAACTGCTTGGTTACGTTTCGTCTGCCTCCTTTTGTTTTTTAAAACTCCACTACCACTCGAACCATAAGCTGTGCAGACATTGTAAGTAGTTGTAGAAGTTGTTGGCGTAACAAGCGTGAAATACTCCCAAACTGTTTAGCCATTGTTGTTGGCTCCTTTCATGCTCTGCACCAAAATGTACAGGCGTACCAGCTCTCTGATGACAGTGACGTAGCACACACACATGCTCTCTATAAACACAAAATAGTATAGAACTGAATTGTATAGATTGCCATATTGATTGGTCCATTGCCACCGATACTTGATCTAGCTGTTTCAGTCAGTTGGACCGATATAACCATGATCTACTGCTGTCGTCTTTTCAAAAAATCAACTTTGAACGAATTTAGAACATGACATGGTAATGTTCGAACACATTCATTGACACATTGATTTTTATATTTTCAGGCGTCATGTGTTCTTCCTGTGGCAGCAGTGGACGCGGGATCAGAAGCTCAGTAACGGTGGTGAGTTGGCCCAGCTGAGTGACGGGGAGGCGGGGCTTCAGAAGGGGGGATGTCAGAGCTGTGGGGGCCTTGGGGGGGAAGGTGTGAACGGACAGAGTCACAGTGATGCTATGGAGGTGGAAAGGGTGTGTCTCCCTGACCCTCGGGACAGTAAACGTCTGAAGAGAGGGGTCCACCTGCCCTCCCTGCCCTCTGAGTACACCTTTGTGAGTGCTGTGTTGGACAGCTGCTGCCCCCCTGACCAGAGACGCTTCGCCATGTCTTACAAAAAGTGGTTAGACACAGTCATCGTCCAGAAGCCCTGAGAGACTTAAACGCCCCATTTGTACTGACACCTGAGTTAAGGGACACCACGTTTGTACTTACACCTGAGAGACTGGACACCACGTTTGTACTGGCGTCTGAGAGGCGGGACACCACGTTTGTACTGACGCCTGAGAGACGGGACGCCGCGTTTGTACTGCCACCTGAGAGACAAACGCCATGTTTGTATTGAGGCTTGCAGGAACAGATCAGGGAGTAGTTAGCACCAGTCTTGAGTAAGTCCTGGATCAGTCCTGGGTCAGTCTGACACAGACCCTTACATTAACATCTGTCCTGGGTGATCAGATCTCAAGTGCACAGTCTTAGTGCTTGGTGTGAACGCAGCCCAATGTGTCCTGAGAACTGATTGAGATCTGCTCACTCAGACCACATACTTAGGTGGTCTGGAACTCATTGGTCCACATTGGTTTGGTAATGTAAACACTCATGTGTCCTGGGGCACATTAAGGACCTCCCCCTCAAGTGTTGTCATCTGCAGTAAGTCTGCCGAGAACTTTGAGAACGATGCTGGCTCCTACTGGATGAAAACGACAACACGTGGTCTTTTTAAACAGAAACGATGTACAGGTGATTATTTATGCAGCAGGTAGGTGAGATCTGAACGCGGGTGTTACCTGGAGACACATTGTCATTGCAAAGTGTGAACTCTGAGTCCGGAGCTGTTCACTGGTGATCTGAGGCCTGTACTTTGAAGGGAGTTCATCATAGCCAGGTTATCTTTACTTACATTGAGTGAACCTTTAGTTACACGTAGTTACCTTTAGTGATCTTCACTAACCCTGACCAATGAGATCACACTGACTGATCACATGAAGCTGCTTATCAGCCTGATAAGTAAACCTGGAGTTTCTTTGAGCGTGTTCACATAAAAAGGGCGGAGTTAGCTTTATATAAATTATTACCGCCATTAAGTCCAGTGTTAGCAGATCGTCATATTTAACAAACTCAGAGCTTTGATATTAAAAACTATGAAGTTAAAAAAGATAATCCAGACTAAAATCACAGCTGCAGAGAAAAATGCAGAAAGAAAAGTCACATTGTGAATGTGCAAATTCAGTCTTATCTCTCTTTCCCATGACTAGTGCACCTTAGATATGACTGTAGTTCTGACTGTGTAACTCCTGTTTGTCCGCTTACATTCATTTGTTGCTCAGATTTTTTAGTGTGGCGTGTGACAGATCTAGACGTTATATACTCAGCTGCAGCCCCGACAGTTACAAACCGCATGGAGCCAATAGAAAAGAATATGAAAAACAAATTCAAAGCAATAAGTACGAGTATATTACATCTTCTAAACATTACTAAAGGCTGCGGTGTTTATTCAGTTAGCACAACGTGTGAGTCGGTCTCTCTACCTCCTCCCCTCTCTCGATCAGCTCACTGACCTCTTTATCTCTTGTCCTGAACATACCCGCTCCAGAGCAGGTCAGGTGTTCAGTATCAGTTACCATGGTGATCTACCTCGGTAAGTGAACCACCTTCATAGTCTTGAAAACTCAGAGTTAACTCTGAAGTTACCATGGTAACAGAACATCCTTCAGAGTACAGAGCTCAGGTCAGTGAAACCACACTGACATGGTGTAAACAGGTACAGAGGATGAGTTGTGGTCTTACCTGCCTGGTCCGGTCTTCCTGGAAGCATGTGGACCCCTGAAGTTTCACCTGAGCCAGGACCCATCCAGCTGTCACGGTGTTCAGGTGTGTTCAGTTCAGGTGTGTTCAGTTCAAACTGACTCTGATTAACTCCTCACTTTGATTTAATTCTGTTTCAGTAATGATATTAAATGAAGCTGCAGGAGGATCAGAGTGTCTGCAGAGAGCCAAGCTGAACACACGTATATATCTGATATGAAACAATCGTCTGTGACATCATTTAAATAGTTCTCAAAATTCAGGTGTTTTTGGTCATAGTAACAGTTTATTAACATTTAGTTAATAAATAGTACATTCGTAGTAAATATCTGGTAAACTTATAGTTAAATGTTTAATTGTAAATATACAGCAAGTTTATAATAAATAAAAAGGAAGTTTATAGTAAACAGTGATGAGTTAAAATAATGAACCTTTAATTACATAAAACCTCCTAATCATATGAATTCAGATGGTTTGATTTGAATGAAACATTTTGAACTGAACACACTGAAGTGACTCTGATGATCCCTTGTCTCTGTTAGATTCTCTCAGCTCTCCCCTGAGCACGCGTCACAGTCAAACTCCTCCTCTGCACGTGAAGGAGGTCACGTGTGTTCAACACGTTACAGTCTTCGCTGCTGGTTTCTCGTTTTTAATGCTGAATCTATTCAGTAAATGCCAACTATGTAGCTCAGCGCTAACTTAGCGTAGCCTGCAACAGGAAGCCAAACGGCTAATCGTTCACTACAAACAGGAAGTCTTACTTTCAGCCAACCAGAAGCATTAAATCTCAGCTGAGAGATGTTTGCTTTAGCAGTTAGCGGTACTGATGTTTGTTCTCTGGTGCTACATACTGCTGTTACTCTGCACCTGTTACAGGTGTGTGGTGAGCACAGGTAACAGCTTTATCAACATTATAATCACCTGTTACAGGTGTGTGGTGCGCACAGGTAAAAGCACTATCAACATGATAATCACAGTAATTATTGATTATAGACAGGAGAGATCAAAATATGAAACTGTTTTTGTTACTTAGCAACAGTAGCTGCTTTATGTCACCACCCTGTATAAATAATGACGTGACACCATAAAGGTCAAAATCTACTTAAATGTTTGAGATTATTATTAATAATAACTTTAAATATGTTTCTGTACATTTCACTTCATTCATTTTTTGTTTATTATACACTGTAACATGTATTTTAAAATAAGAGAACATGAGATCAAAGATAAGATCATTGAACATGAGAACACGAGTTAAATGAGGGAACAGATAAAAAGAAAACTTGATAAGAACATGAGATAAAAAAATTGATAATGAAAACACTTGAGAACACGAGTTAAATGAGAGAACGTGAGATAACAGAGAAAATGAGACATGAGAGAACATGAGATGACCTTTATGTAATGTAAGGGAGAGCTAGCAGGACCCGGCTCCCTACTTCAGAAGTTAACTAAATATTAATTTGGAAATGAATGTATTGATTTAAAAAATATGTATTTCTTCTGCTAAACAAATAGTTCGCAGGAATCTACAGTGAGAACTGTTTCCATAGCAACGGTGAACTATCCTCCACTAAATGAGCTAAACTAGCTTTCATTGCTCACATTAAACTGAACATGTCATAACATAAGCTGATTTTAACCGTATCCCATACTACGTTCTGTCACATGTGTACTTCATAGGCCATCTTCAGTTTGGTGGATGTTCCCTGCCATAGCATTCAGTTTTTTTAAACGTCTTTTATCATCCTTCCTCCTCTGTTTATCCTCTCATTTCTCTTTTCCCACAGTCAACAGACCGACGTCAAATTAACCGGACTACTTTCTGTGGATTGATAAAACTACAGTCAGTCCTCCACAGTCTGTGATTAGAGCCGCGTCCCTAGCAACCGCCTGCTTTTCTTAGAAACGGTCTGTCCTCCTTTACAATGGCGATCTGTAGAGGGATATCAGACTGTTGCTATGGTAACACACAGCCTTGTAATAGGTTCATTATAGACTCTATTCGTAACAACATGAGATCACATGGTCGTGTTATGGTATTTAATAAAGAACGGGTTCACAGGTGTATGATGGGATATTAAACTTTAGAACTTTGACTCTATGCAGAAATGTTATTTTAAAGGTTCATTGAGCTTTTTACAGAAAATATGTAGCTTGTTTTCTAATTTATTCTTCACTGGAGGGTTTGTCTTAATCTATAAAATCACATTAATTTGTATTTATTTGTAGGGTTAAACTGTTTCATCTGCTTACCAACAAAATAAACTCACCTGGGATAAAAAGAGACTTCTATTTGTTGTTTATTTTTTCAATGTCTCGATCACGTGATGATCTGCTGATTCATCAGATGTCAATGTGAGCTGAAAACCTGAGGACCTTTACTGACCTCCAGGACCGAAGGATTTACAACATGATGTGGTCAGGATCCTGGTCTTGATCAATAACGGGATTGGTCCTGGTCACGTGATTTCATAAAGAATTTGAATAATCACTCAACTTCTGGATTCTCCCTAATGCTGTGTTTGATCGTCGGCCACGATAAGAGATTTTTGAATTCTCTAGAGGGAAAGGAAAGGAGCTTCATGCTTTCTTTATTATCTCTTTAAGGATAAACTGGACCGTCATTTACCAAAGGACAGAAGAAAATATGACCCATAGCATTAACTTTATCAACTTCAGAGTATTAAACTTTAACCATTTAAGAAAAGTGATCAACTTGATCGTAAATTTGAAGCCGTCTTCACTGAACAATCATTTTTATTCCATCAAACTTAAGATTCATGTGGGTAAATATGAGAGGAGAGACAGCATTTGCACCCTACGGATATTTCTATTTCTTTTATTTAATCCAAACCTCCAATCAATCAATAATTCAAACAGTGTTTATGTCTACTTTTAGATAATACTGATTGAGGCATTGATGGCCTACAGTAGGAATGTTATGCACTCTGTCTTACTTTATAATGAACTAAATGGCATTGTGTTGGGAATTGCCAATTAATGTATTTTTGCAAGTTAGACTGTGTACTTTAAGTTCTGACTTTAACATAAGTCTTCTTTTTGTGTCATTAAAATGTTAAGCTAATGTATCAGTTATCTTGTATTTTCAAGTAGATATTATTGGTGAAGTTCAAAAGGGTGAATTATTGATATTTATTTGTGCGTGTTTGTGCCGCACATCACACTTCAGGCCATCCCTGCATAAGTCAGGGCCCCAGTTGTGCCACCCCAGTCAGAGTCTAGTCTAGTCTAGACATGCCCCTGCATAATGTACAGTTAATGTTGTCCTCCAAGGGAGCCGCCTAGCCCCCCCCCCCCCCCACACCCTCTGCCATCTATGGTATGGACCAGGGGACCAGGTGTGTGTCATGTGATTAGCTAGCTGTTCCAACATAATGCAATATTAAATTGTTAAATAGCCTAAAAAAGCATTTACATCGCAGCATCAAATTAAAATGTATAGACATGCTTTTATTTTATACTATGTTTATTAGACTCTGTTTTCCCGTTCTATAGAATAATGTGTGGTTGATCTCTCGAGATCTCCACTTTATCTCGTTATCTTGAGATAACAAAGCTAGTGAGGAATTTCAACTAAACCATTTTTTTTAAATAATCACCAACATTAAATGTTTTCTTTTTGAAAAAAAGTTGTGAAAAAAATTGCTGTTTTTTTAAAAAAGAAGAAGTAGGTATAAACTACGGAGCCCCTCTGGTGACATTGGTGAACATTTTATAATTTGTGGCCTCAAAATAATAATTCATGGCCATGAATTATTATTAATAAACTGGTGTAGGTTTATTGTTTTTTTTTTATTCTTACTTTGCTCAAGATCGTCACACAGATCCTGCAGACACCGGAGGCTGTGTGTGTGTGTGTGCGTGCGTGTGCGTGCTTGAGTGTGTGTGAGCGTGAAGGAGGGAGGGGCAGCACACACGCACACACACAGTCAGAGGGAAGATGGAGGACAGCAGCAGCAGCAGCGGGGCGGACCTGATTCGTCTTCTTCTTTGAATGAAGGTGAGTTATGGTCTGGTCCGGTTCGGTTTGATTCTGGCTTTGTGTTAGTTGACACCCTCCCTCCCCCCCAGCCGTTGTGTGTGTATGTGTGTGTGTCGGGGGGGGATGTAGCTGCAGATGTGATCACGGAGGATCATTACCGTCCCGCTGCTGCTATGCTTGGTGTCTCTGATTCATAAAACATCATCAGGGCGCATTCAGGATCGGGACACTGAGCCGGACCGAGCCGGACCTGCAGGGTCTGTGTGCCGGTGTGAGGGGGTGGTGTGTGTTTTTGTGTGTGTGAGTGTGGGTGGTGGTGGTGGTGTTTGGGGGGTTAACGGAGCACAGAGGCCCTGTTGTTGTCGGCAGGTGCAGAGCCGCAGTTTGGTCCGGTGTTACGGTTTAAAGAGTGACCGTGTTAACTGATGACTTTCAGCCGAATGTGTCTGCGGTTGTCATGGTTACAACAGATGTTGAACGCGCAGTAACATCCTCTTTGTTTCGTTTCATAGGCCTATCTGATGACTGTTTTTGAATTCAGGCCTATAGGCCTAATAAAACATAAACTGTGTGTGTGTGTATGTGTGTGTGTGTGTGTGTGTGTGTGCGTGTGCGTGTGTGTGTGTGTGTGTGCGCGCCCGCGCGCTCTCGTATGTCAACATGCTGTTTCTGCTTGACTCAGTAAACCTGATTGTAAATGTTTGGTTCTTCACAAGGCTTCAGTTCTGTCAGAAACCATAAAGGTGATGGTGATCAGAGATATTTGCTGAAAGCTGTTCATACCTGGTTAATTACTTGGTTAATGAGTTAACCATCATCTTTCACACACACTGAGGTTTTCTGTTGTGAAAGCTTAGCAGGGGCGTGTCCAGGTTTTTTGGACTTGTGGCCTTTTTGGCAATGGCACTGACTAATAAGGGGTGGCAAGAACTTTGTGCACACACACAAACAAATTTAATTTCCACTAATCAGATCTGCTTTAAAGTAGCAAAAGAGAATGAAAACATAGGCTGCATCCTCTTAGTTGAATTCTTAAAGGACTCATAACGAAGGTGTCCAAAGGCAAGATTTAAGTACTTGCAAAAGTTTGCATGCAAACTCCTGCACACTGTCTGAACGGCTGAAAGACATTTATTGGAACGGTTTCTGTACCAAAACATTTGTAGTTAGTTTATGCAAGTGCGACTGTGTACAGGAGTTTGCATGCAAATCTATATGGACACATTCCACTCCTACACAGCTGTCTCATGAAACAGATGTGCAAACTATTTATTTACAATCTAAAAAACTAACAAAAGGAAATGTTCTACATTGTCATGTAAAGAAAACTACTACCGGCCTGTTACAACACAGCCCAAAGAAATCTGAACATAAGTACCGCCTCTGGAAAGGCAAATAGCCAAGCATAATTAAGGATTATGGGGTAACAATTAGGGTAGACTATCAGATTTAAAGGGGGGCCTATGCCATCCCTGGCCACCCCTTTGGACCAACCCCTGCAATGAAGGTTGTCAAAATGTGCAATACCTCGATACTTTTTACTTTTTAAACGATTCAGTCTCTATTATTTTAACAACTGAGAGTATTGAAAAGTGCTTAAGCTTTAAAAAAACTACATCTGTTTCATAAGACAGGTGTGTAAGTGTGTGTAATGAGTACACTGGCAACGTTTCAGTGGGGAAACTTTGCCAACATATTTGTGCAATTTAGACAGTGTGCAGGATTGTTCCTGAAATTTTTGATCATTAAAGACAAGAAGTAACCCGATATTTGGTGCCTAAGATTTCTTTTTTGTTGCAAAGCTTGTATAGTTTGGTTTTTACTAGAATCATATTAAAGTTTAACACAATGTTATCATGTCAGCCCTAGTTCACACAGAATGAGATTCTATCTGTGATGGAAACTGATCAGAGTTTATTTATCAAACTAAAGAAGCTCATTAACGGACCTATAACGATCGAGTACAGGTAACTCAACATAACTTCTCATCACGACAGTTGTCTTCTTTGCAGATAAGATACATCAGCAAACCTGAGTCCATGCACAGGCTGCACAAATAGACCGGTGTGACAGATGCTCAATTAGCTAACAGACCAGGTATGGTTCTCACTGATACAGAAAGCTACTAGTTAGTGCTAACACGTAAGTAAAATAATGTTAGGCTGGAGACATACTTGCTGTTTTACCTTGTGATCATGTGCGCTTCATGAGCTTAATTTGACTGTGCATGACGCGTGTTACTGCAGAATACCAGAGACCAGAGAGCTCAGACCTACCAGATGTGCAGGATGTAAATTTCAAACATGATGAAAATGGAGGACACTACTATTATGATCAATAAATCATAGTAACATCACATCTGCTCAGACTGGTGAACAGAACACAACATCGGTACAGTCAGCACTCCGTTTCATTAACATTTTCCTCTGTGAATGGACGTAACAGTCCCGTTGTATTGGTTTAGAGGTAGAGTCAGTAACTTTTTCCTTCTCTATGTCTGCAGAGACTTTGTCCTCTGCCTTGATTTTGATGTTCTGCTTTGTTTTAATTGACTCTGGACGGTTCTGGGCGGGAAGCTGGTGTGGGAGTAGGAGTGGATATGACGGACGTGGACGTAGCGGCAAATAAGAGGAAATATAACCATAGTAAGGTGAAACACCAAGCGCATAAAGCTTGTTCCTAAACAAGGGTGAACCTTCGGTTGGCTTTTACCTGGGTACTTGGAGTTTGTCTGCTTTCTGTTGGACAGGCAGGTGCGGTTGCTTGCATTGTTGGTAACCCTGCAGTGAGTGTGCACTTCTGATAGCACTGGGGTCAGGAGAAGGGGCCCAGTTTGAATGTTATGTTTACTAGCTGCAACAAACATTTCTACTGACTCTACCTTTAACGAGTGACCCCTTGAACTGGTGACTTTCATCCAAATGTGTCCATAGATGTCTACAGCACCTGTTGGAAACAGAAAAAAGTCCTCAGAAAGTGCCCCGTTTTGTAGTTCTTCCTCACAATGTCAAAATATTCTCATCAGTTGTGTATTTAATGAAAAACTAAAATGCAGTCACAGACATACTCAGCTGAAAGTTTACAGGGTCACTGATTGAACCTAAACAGCGATCGTGTTTCCATTTAGTTAAGCAGGTTTCCACGTTGACTTCTAAAAAGAACTTTTCTGCAGAGCAACTATTTTCATCTATTGTGGCAGGCATGTTTCACTCGTCGTGGAGATGTGGTTAATGAAAGACTTGGTTTTTTCAGCTTGTCTTCAAAACTCTCTGCTTGAGGACGTATACAGCCGACATGCCAAGCGGACACAGGGGACACGTGGTGCAGCCGTCATGTGTAGGCGTACGCTTAGTTATCAGTAGTACGTAAAGAGCACAACAAGACCGTTTTCGTCTGATATTTACATGAAAAAAATCTCCAAGAGGCTCCACCAGCACAAAGAGCCCTAACCCTAACCCAGAGGTTAAGTTCATTGACTGATATTACACCTGGCATGGGTGGAGATACCAGGGGAGGGGAGGGTATTTTCTTTCACCAGAATCCAACTTGTGATGTCACAAACAGAGAAAATTTGAAATGGAGCATTTTTCTCTGTGTGGTAAGACTTATGCAGACCACAAACAAAGGACTGGATGGATTTATTTCACATTTTGTGGGTCGATAGACACTCAGGTTACCCAAATATATGTTCAAAAAACACTGTAAAAGTGGATTTTCATAATATGACCCTTTAATTTAAACAGGTGAGTTGTATAAAATCTCATCCCATTTTTGTTCCAAGTTGTAGAATCGTTGGACATTTTCACATGGGGCTCTGTGGGGATTGACTCACTGTAGCAGAAAGCCTCTAGTGGACATTTAAGGGACTGCAGTGTATGTTACTTTTGTTGCCTGGAGGTTTCTGGTTTGTTCCACTGAGCTTTATTAATTACATCAGTTTCATTTTTCTTTAATTGTAACAGCCTGCTGTGAACAGACAAATACATTGACTACGTAATGTTCCAGGTTACATAAACAGTGCCTGTGTTGGTATGTTGAAGAGCAGTAGTGCTGCTGTGTTTTGGATCACTTGCAGAGGTTTGAAAGAGCTGCAGTAGTCATAATGTGAGATATATCAAGAGCCTGTACCAGGAGCTGTGTAGCATGTTTCACAGGTAGGGTCTGAGCTTTCTGATGTTGTACAGGGCCAATCGACAAGCCTGAGCACTCGAGGCCCTGTGAACCTTAAATGTTAGCTGGTCATCTATCATGATACCCAGGATCCGGGCAGACTTTGTGGGCATGAGTGTGGTTGGTTTAAGCTAGATGTTGATCTGTGGTTGCACTGAGGGACTGGCTGGGATGATAAGGAGCTCAGTTTTTGATAGATTGAGCTAAAGGTGGCGTTCGATTATCCATTTAGAGATATCAGCGAGGTTTGACAAAATCTATGCCAAGACTGTAGTGTCATCTGCCGGGAACGATGGGAAAACCTAGGTATCATCAGCATAGTAATGGTATCATCGGAGCTGATGATTGCACCAAGTGAGGTGGTGTATAATGAGTAGAGAAGGGCAAATCCTGTGGATAGGCTAAGCTAGCTAAACCTGAATTTAACTAAACCTAAATGTAATAAAACGTGAATTTAATTAACCCTGAATTAAATTAAACCTGGATTTTATTAACCCTGAATTTAATAAACCCTGAGTTTAATTACACCTTAATGTAATTAAACCTGGATTCATCTAAACCTGAACTTAACAAAGTATGAATTTAATTAGACCTGAATTTTAATTTAATTTAATTAATTAAACGTGTTTAACCAAACTTATTACCTTACTTACCATGAATTTTCCTAAATATTAATTAATCCAACTATGAGTTTAATTTAACCTTAATTTAACTAACCATGAATGTACACATATTGCAGCTACTACCCTCTGCTGGTTAGAAAAGTGTATTTGAATATATGTTTTTGTCAAATAGATAAAAATTGTCCATATTAGTATCAATTTTGTATTGTATTGTGAGATTTTGTTCCATCACTCGACCAATGTGGGTCAGTTGTGTTATATTGTGAATATGTTAATATTAGATCGTGTGTGTGTGTGTGTGTGTGTGTGTGTGTGTGTGTGTGTGTGTGTGTGTGTGTAGTGTAAAAGGTCATCCAGTCTGAGGCGAACACATGAGGACAAGATGACAGGATTAATTTATTTTTTGTGTAGAGCAAAGCCTTCATCTTTGAATATCATCATCATCATCACACACAAACACACACACACACACACACACACACACACACACACACACAGGCACACATGGACAAACATCCACAGTGTGTGATGACTGGACATGCTGGAAAGTAAAATAAGTTCTTTGTTCTGAGCCAATCACAGATCATTGAGTGTTTAATACTGAGATTTCTATCTAAAACATTTCTATCTAAGCAGCTCTGTGTCTGTGCTCATTTAAAAAAAAAAATATTTAACCAAGTTTGTCCCATTGAGATTAAGAACCTCTTTTTCAAGGGAGACCTGGCCAAGACAGTCAGCAGCAAAAACAGACAGAAGTTACAGACAGAGACACAAAGAAAGACGAAGTACAATTTACAAAACACTACATTTTGCATTAAAATAGAACCATCTATGAGCCAAATCTGGGAGTCAATAGTTCAAGCAGTCGAGCTAAAAACATCGGCATCCAATAGAATCTGCTTCCATGTCTTTCATTTAAGATTTAAAAACATTTCAGGACACCAGCTCCTAGAGTTTTAAGTCATTCTGCAACAGATTCCAGGCTGAGGGTCATTCATCACACTCATCAGTAGAATAGTATTATCCACTTTGTATTATCTATTATCATATAATCTATATAATATAATCTATAATCAAATATAATTATTCATCAGTATAACACTATCATCTGTAATTTTTCATAAAATATACAAGGCACATTACAGAGACAAGACACAGAAAGAGTTCACATATGAAATAAAAATAAGCAGCAGGTGAACAGGTAGCAGCAGGTGAACAGGTAGCAGTAGGGGGACAGGTAGCAGTAGGTGGACATATAGCAGAAGGTGGACAGGTAGCAGAAGGTGGACAGGTAGCAGTAGGTGGACATATAGCAGAATGTGGACAGGTAGCAAAAGGTGGACAGGTAGCAGAAGGTGGACAGGTAGCAGCTGGTGGACAGGTAGCAGAAGGTGGACAGGTAGCAGCAGGGGGACAGATAGCAGAAGGTGGACAGGTAGCAGTAGGTGGACATATAGCAGAATGTGGACAGGTAGCAGCAGGGGGACATATAGCAGAAGGTGGACAGGTAGCAGTAGGTGGACATATAGCAGAATGTGGACAGGTAGCAGAAGGTGGACAGGTAGCAGAAGGTGGACAGGTAGCAGCAGGGGGACAGGTAGCAGAAGGTGGACAGGTAGCAGCAGGGGGACATATAGCAGAAGGTGGACAGGTAGCAGAAGGTGGACAGGTAGCAGAAGGTGGACAGGTAGCAGCTGGTGGACAGGTAGCAGAAGTTGGACAGGTAGCAGCAAGGGGACATATAGCAGAAGGGGGACAGGTAGCAGCTGGTGGACAGGTAGCAGAAGGTGGACAGGTAGCAGCAGGGGGACATATAGCAGAAGGTGGACAGGTAGCAGCTGGTGGACAGGTAGCAGAAGTTGGACAGGTAGCAGCAGGGGGACATATAGCAGAAGGTGGACAGGTAGCAGAAGGTGGACAGGTAGCAGCAGGGGGACATATAGCAGAAGGTGGACAGGTAGCAGCAGGGGGACATATAGCAGAAGGTGGACAGGTAGCAGCTGGTGGACAGGTAGCAGCAGGGGGACATATAGCAGATGGTGGACAGGTAGCAGCAGGGGGACAGGTAGCAGAAGGTGGACAGGTAGCAGAAGTTGGACAGGTAGCAGAAGGTGGACAGTTAGCAGAAGGTGGACAGTTAGCAGAAGGTGGACAGTTAGCAGAAGGTGGACAGGTAGCAGCAGGTGGACAGGTAGCAAAAGGTGGACAGGTAGCAGCAGGGGGACAGGTAGCAGCAGGTGGACAGGTAGCAGAAGGTGGACAGGTAGCAGAAGTTGGACAGGTAGCAGCAGGGGGAGAGCTAGTAGCAGGGGGACAGGTAGCAGCAGGGGGACAGGTAGCAGCAGTGGGACAGGTAGCATCAGGGGGACAGGTAGCAGCAGGTGGACAGTGCTAAAGAACCTCTGCTCTTCTTTGTTCGTACTGGTACTGTCTCCTCTGAAAGTTCATAAAAATCTACTGAACCGATCTTTCCTGGTCTGGATGTTTTTGATTTTACTCCAGGTGTTCAATCGCTATGTTTTTTTCTCCAGGTGCGTGATCAGTGATCCCTGACAGATTTTCTGTGATGCTGACTCCTTCAAACCTCAGAAGATTTTTTTATTCTGAGCAGAAATCTGTCATATTTCTGAAGTCCTAATGTCATGGTTTCGGCTCATTTTCTTCAATTACCTGCACACATTTTCTGGTGAGCGTTTCCGTGATCTGATGGTGTCTATGCAGCTTCACCTTTAATCTGAACACCAGTGTGAACGGAGGCGATGAAATCATTACAGGGACACCTGAGGATCCTCAGGAGGAGGATTCTGGGTAGAGGGACAACTGAAGAGCATGCTGATAGCATAACCTTCCTCATAAAGGTTACCAAGGGGTTTCCATGACAACCTCTGTCTGTCTCCCTGACAGTGTGAGGAGAGGAGAGGACTCAATATTTAATGACATGAACTCTCTGTTTACTCCAGAGTTACATACAGTGACCAACAGAGGGCCATCTGTCAAACAGGATACCTTCTGAAACACCACAGAAGAAGAAGAATCTGTTAACACAAAGTTACAGAACAGAAAACATTTGACAAAATGCTGTCAAATTAAATTAATATTAACACAAACTAACATAAATAAAATAGAGATACAGAGTAAATGATATGTATATAATATTAATAAATGTAATTGTAACTTCTCTGTGTTTCTCTTCTTTGTTTCAGGTTTAACAAAGAAAATCCTCATCAGGTGAGTGTTTAATAATTCTACTTTTGTTATCATTTAACATGAACATTGTTGTCTTACAGCTCTGTTTCTGTGTTTCTGTGTTTGATTTAATGTTCAGTATGAGAGAAATCTGTCAGCACTGTTCAAACCAGCGTCTGTTTAGATCGATACATCTGTAAATATTAACACGTGGTAAAAATACTCTGATTCTTTATGTCAGAACCTATAACATTAAAGAAAACATTTCTCTGTTTTCACTTTTATGACACGTTCTGACTCCACTCTCACTCTCTTCCCAGAATCCTTTGCAGTGACCTTACCCAGTTCCCTGCTGGTCTCATCCCAGAATCCTTCGTGCTGACCTCGCCGAGGCTCCTGCTGATGATGAGCGTTTAAACCTCAGTCTGACACTATCCGACCTCCACAGCCACCATGAACCCCCAGGAGACGGAGCTTGGCCAGGAGGTGACGGAGGAGACTGGCGCCCCTCCTCGCCATAGCCACAGCAACCAAAACAGCCGTTCCCGCAACCATGACAAACGCTACAGACGCAGTGAAGCTGGAGGAGGTGCTGGCAGCAGAGTAAGAGCAGCACAGCAGCGCTGCCCACAGGAGGAGCCCGATGTGGAGCTACAACCAGAAGCTCCTCTGCCACAGCCCCACCTGCCCATCCCCCGACCCGCAGTGACGCGGTACCGCAGACAGGGGGACAGCGAGGCTCGACTCAGAGCGCAGCAGCAGAGACAAAGACTCAGGCAACAGAGGGAGGCAGAGCGTGTTCAGCAGCTCCACACCGAGGATGAGGACCGAGACCGGGACGACTCGGTGCTTGCACGCTCAGCCAGCACTGAGAGCGGCTTCCACGCCCACACAGACCGTGCCGAGGGCGATGACGGCCTGCTAGTGATGTCGCTTGATTCTGAAGGCCAGCCGGAGGCCGAGGACGAGACAGGGAACTACGAGGTCCAGCTACGACCAGAAGCAGAGGGATACACTGAGAGTGCTGAGGCTGAACAGCATCATGTCAATCCACATCTTTTTAGTCCTCATCCCCGCCCACGTGACCCCATCCCTGATACCCAGAACCCCCATAGACCAGGTGAAACTGAGGACATGATGAACACCGGTTACTCCAACTACGTGTACACACAGCCCCATAATCCTCCTGGGGGGCAGGAGGGATTCTCAGCCAATCAGAGATTAGACAGTTTAGACGCTGGGCTGGCAGAAGAGGCGTACTCTGAGCCGTACGACATTTACTCTTTCTCTGAACACGTTTACGAGGAAATCTGTGACGTGGCGTCCTCTGGTCCTCCGGCTGAAGTTGGTGCTGAGTCCCTCCAGCAGAGGAGGGCTGGCTTCCAGCTGTTTGAGGGTCGGTCAGGGGACGGAGACTTCCACCAGCAGGAGGCGGTGGGCTCCCGTCTGCGTCACTACGACGAGCGCTCAGATGGAGAGTCTGACAGTCCAGAGAAGGAGGCAGAGTTTGCCCCGTATCCTCGTGCTGACAGCTGCGATCAGGAGGAGGACGTCGAGCACGCTATCACCGAGGTCAGACAGAGCATGAGTGCTCACAGCCTGCTTAACGCTGCTGGAGACACCATAGAAGAAGAAACTGAGCTTCCTCCAGGAGATGACAAAGTCCACTCTGAGACTGAATTCGATAAAAACCACCAAGCTGCGGGACAATTAAAGCTTGGCAGGAAACTGACTGTGAGTCCTTCAGAGGAGGCGGAGTCGGCGAGGAGCAGTCAGGAGAAGAGAGACGCCATTTCTCTCGCCATCAAGGACATAAAGGAGGCCATCGAGGAGGTAAAGACCCGGACAGTCAGGTCTCCTTACACACCTGATGAACCCAAAGAGCCGGTCTGGGTGATGAGACAAGACCTGAGCCCGAGTGCAGAGTGTGACCTGCAGCCACCACTAGGGGGCGATGTGAGTACAGCAGTTACAGTCTGATCATTATTATAAATATTATAACTATACATTTCAGATATTTATGTAAATATCAGTCATAAATATATATTAAAAAACGTTTATTAAACCAAACTTTCTCAGGCTGAATTTAAGTCGTGAGGTTTTCCTCCTCCTCCCCCGTGCCCCCCTGATTTATTGATGAGGTGAGTCAGACAGGTAGAGGGTAAGACAGGTTTAATAATTCAGTGAGGATCAGATGGCAGAGAGAAAGGAGAGTTTGAATGTTTCCATCAGATCAGACCTGCAGCCAAACAACAACCTGCAGCCTAATCTCAGGGTTTAATAACTCTTTAAAAACAGGCGTTCATGTGTTCATACAGAGTACATCCATGTGTTCATACAGAGTACATCCATGTGTTCATACAGAGTACATCCATGTGTTCATACTGAGTTCATCCATGTGTTCATACAGAGTACATCCATGTGTTCATACAGAGTACATCCATGTGTTCATACAGAGTACATCCATGTGTTCATACAGAGTACATTCATGTGTTCATACAGAGTACATTGATGTGTTCGTACAGAGAGTACATCCATGTGTTCATACAGAGTACATCCATGTGTTCGTACAGAGTACATTCATGTGTTCATACAGAGTACATCCATGTGTTCGTACAGAGTACATCCATGTGTTCGTACAGAGTACATCCATGTGTTCATACAGAGTACATCCATGTGTTCATACAGAGTACATCCATGTGTTCGTACAGAGTACATCCATGTGTTCGTACAGAGTACATTCATGTGTTCGTACAGAGAGTACATCCATGTGTTCATACAGAGTACATCCATGTGTTCATACAGAGTACATTCATGTGTTCGTACAGAGAGTACATCCATGTGTTCATACAGAGTACATCCATGTGTTCATACAGAGTACATTCATGTGTTCATACAGAGTACATTCATGTGTTCGTACAGAGAGTACATCCATGTGTTCATACAGAGTACATCCATGTGTTCATACAGAGTACATTCATGTGTTCATACAGAGAGTACATCCATGTGTTCATACAGAGTACATCCATGTGTTCATACAGAGTACATCCATGTGTTCGTACAGAGTACATCCATGTGTTCGTACAGAGAGTACATCCATGCATTCATACCAAACGGCAACCTCCGATCCTGAAAAATGAAGCCAATGCGGAAGTGCAAAATCCTGCAGTTCGTTGAGTGTCCGCTTTAGGCTGGCTGCAGGAACACCTGAAGTCACATACACACAACAGGCAAAAAAGCCGTTTTTACATCAAATTAACGTATATTAACATGTTTACAGCCTGGTACGAAAAACAAACTAGGTCTGATTAGTTATTTTTATCAATGGCACACACTGTATGCGGGGTGATAAAAAAAACAGCTCCGTTTTGATTTTATGAACGATACGTGTTATCCATAGTTAGGCGCATAGCTGACATGATTGACAGGTGGGCGCGATGTAACGGTTCGTCAAGAGACTTAAAACCCGCCCCAGCTTCAGCTCTTAGCCTGTCGTTAGGTTGACTGAAAGTTAGGCTGAGACAGGATTTCCAGAATGGCGGCTGCCGATAATCCTCCGGAGATGGTGACGTCACTCAGACGTCACTCAGGCTTCATCCATTAATATTTACAGTCTATTGTTCATACAGAGAGTCCATCAATGTGTTCATATACAGTGCATTTAAGAAATATAAAATCTACAGTGTGGTAATATACAGATGATTTATTTATCATATTCATAGAGAGGGAGTTTCACACATTCATCTCATCAGTAATTTAAAATATAAAGTGTGTTTTGTGGTTGGTTGGTGACACAGTGAACTGATGTTCATGTTTTCATATATAGAGTATATTCATGTGTTCATTAATGGTGACACAGTAAACAGTTCCAGGGTGATGATGCGGAGATGAATCCTGATACCCGAGTGTTACCTGAGCTCTCAGGTGTTGTATTTAAACAGCAACAGCCTCTCTAAACATCAGTGTACCTGCAGCAACTACTGAGTCTCACTTGAGTTAGTTTGTTCAGAGAAACATGGAGAACTTCTGGATGTATCAGGTCGAGAAGCTGGAGGAGGAACAGAACAAACAGGAGGAGCAGCAAGGAGCAGAGGAGGAGGTGTGCACGGTTTTATAGATTTAAAATGATACCTGTGTGATGACATAATGACAGGTGTTGACATAGTTTATTACATATTAATGGTTTATTATTTAGTTGTATATAGAGATGGTTTGGTGGTATATTATAGAGATACATGGGTTATCATTTAATGTTTGATAAAATGCGTTGGACCCTAAGGTGAAGTAGCTGATGGTGTTTTAATATTTCAGGAATCATTTCAATGTTTCAGACGACAAGTGAAGATTTTATGAAGTGAACAGATTAGTATGCTGCTCAGGATTAAAAGCAGATCTTACAGTTAGTTTTCTGTTTGTCACATAAACAGTTTGATAATAAACCTACAGATCAGCATCAGAGTTTTCACGCAATTTTCTGCAGTAAAAAAAACTGTAAAGATACTTTTGTGGAAAATCATCCTCCATTTGTTTTCTGAAGTCAAAGTACAAAAAAAGCACATTTAAGAAAAAATACACTTAATATATGACATTACTGTAATTTTACTGCACGCTGTAAAGTTAGAGATATTTCAACGATAAAAACTGCAGTATGTTTTAAACAGTGTAACACTTATCTAAGCAGTTTTTACAGTTTTAATTTGTGGAATACCTGATGTTTAACTAATATGTTGTAGAAACAAGCTTTCATTCTATCCAACATTGAAACGAAAACAAAGTTGGATGTCAATACAAATATTAAATGGGGAACAGTGAGCTCCTCTTTTTTAGATCACTTTAACAGCTTTAAATTGTGAGATGTGGCTTTGAATGACGTTAGATGATGACATCATTGTTTTCTAAAAGCTCCGTTCTGTACGTGAACAGACACCTGAGCAGGTGTTTTCAAACATGTGAAATTGACCTGAAGGTTAAGACCAGAACTGACATGGAGCCACAAGAAGGGATAGAACAGACCGGAAAAATAGCAAACATCACTCATCCGCTTTTTTAAAGTTCCAGTCCAGCATTTTAGCCCCAATCTTGCTTTTTTGGAGCAGAAAGTGACCGTATAAACACAGAATAAGATTCTATCTGTGGTGGACACTGATCAGAGTTTATTTATCAGACCAAAGAAGTTCATGGACAGACCTGCCGCTCACTAACCTAAATCTGCTGTAAGTCGTGGCAGGTCAATGAATCATTTACAGGTACAGTCATCTTCTCCTGACTCCATGCCATAGACTGTAAATATTAATGGACGAAGCCTCAGTGATGTCAGCCATCTGTTACTGCAGGGGGCTCCGGAGGCTCATCGGCAGCCGCCATGCTGGAAATCCTGTCTCAGCCTAACTTTCAGTCAACCTAACGACATGCCTAGAGCTGGAGCTGGGGCGGGTTTTATGTCTCCTGACAAACCGTTATAACACGCCCAATTGTCATTTAGGTCAGCTACGCGCCTAACTATGGCTAACACGTATCGTTCATAAAATCAAAACGGATGCGTCTGCCTGCGTTTGTACCAGGCTGTGAACATGTTAACAGGCTTTTTTGAATGTGGTGTGTATGTGACTTTTGGGGCTCTTGGAGCCAGCCTCAAGCGGACACTTGATGAACTGCAGGATTTTGAACTTCCATTGGCTTCATTTTTCAAGACCGGAGGTTGCCGCTTGATCCATGCATAGGCTGCACAAATAAATCAGTGTGTGACAAATACTGTAGTACGTGTATGGTTCTCACTGTCACAGATAGCTGCTAATTAGTGCTATCATGAAATTAAATAATTTTATACTGTGACTGGTTGTAGAAAGTGAAGCTCAGACTTCTTGGACGGTCTGTTAGTGTTAATTTAACAGGTGAGTTGTATGAAAATGCAGCCTGTACAGTTGTCCTGAATAGAGAAATGAGCTATAGAGAACAAAACTCTTTTTTGTACTAGGTTGTTATCATGTTTATTTCTGCTGTAGAGGTTGACATTTTAACATGGGGCTCTATGGGGATTGACTCACTGCAGGAGACAGCATCTAGTGGACACTGCAGTTTTTGGTACAAAAGTGTTGCTTTCATTTCTGAGCCTCAGAGGTTTCTTCCTAGTGGAATGTCAGAATAGTGTTATTGACTCTGATTTCTAAATGTTGTTCTGGAGTAAAAGAATAAAACTGTCAGAATGAGGGGACAGGTGAGAAAAGAAAAAGGTCAGATCAGAGACAGGTGAGCGTGGATGTAAGCTGAAGCCTGCAGAATGTTGTGTTGTGTTTCTGAGATGATCTGTTCTGATGTTTTGTCTCTGAGCTGCGGCTCGTCCTGCTGGTGTGAACAGCGGGAGACGATCACTGCTGTGTAACAGACGCTGCTGTTTTTAAAATACCCCGTGTGTGTTTAAAGATGTGTGTGTGACTTTAATGGACACTTGCCTGGTAGATCTTGTAGTGTTAAACCCTGACCAAATGTTAGGACATGGATAACCAAGTGACGCATAAAAATGATCTTTTAAAAAATGGTAGTGCTGAAGCATCAGAGCAGAGATTAAAAAAAAGAGAAAACCCAACCACGAAGAGAAAACTGAGCGGAAATGTATCAGCAAGGACCTTAAAGTGTCTGCGAGCAATTCAGTCATGACAGAAACTCAAAATAAAATTATAATATAAATATGAACCTGGATGATTTTAAATCAGATGAGGAGATTATTTTAATGATTTTCTTCTGAGGTTTAAAGGTCACTCGTTTTCAACCAGTTTAAATAAGTCTCAGAGCTTTCCCAAAACATGTCTGTCAAGTTTCTTGCTAATAATCCGCTTCGATCCTTTATTTTATCATGCCTATAAACCCCTCTATTTCAGCCCTGCTCAGAACAGGCTGTTTCTGTGTCTGTAGCTTTAAATGCAAATGAGCTGTGTCTGACCACGCCCCTCTGGGAGGCCTTGGGTCTTTAGCTTTTTGCACCATGCTCTATTGTTTACAGTGAGAAGGCAGACACAGAGGGCAGAACAAACAAGTAGCTGTGGGAGTGTCACCCACCTGGGGGAGGGGTTACTGCCCTTTGTGATGTCACAAAGTATTTTGCACAATATGTGACCTTTAATACAAATGATTTTAAAAGAACATGTTGATGAGTTAAGATTAAAAACCGTCTCCACATGTCAGAAAGATACTCAACTCTGTAAAACTAAAACAAACAGGAGTGGTTAATAAAGCTGTTTTAACTGCATTTTTTAAACATTTATAGTTTTTAGATTTATTTTGTGCTTTAACACATTCTAGCCAACAAACATGCTCTCATACTTCAACCTGTTTCCTGACTTTGGGTGGACGTAAGACAGATCTCAGAATGTGACGTAAAACAGAGACACAGAGCCGTGTCCTCTTACCTGTTTTATACATTTTATACCCTGAGGAAGTTCCTAATGAGGAAGACATATTGTGAAATTTGCAGATAGCACTGTCACAGTGAGTCTGTTATCAGGTGGAGGATACAGTGCCTGGACCAGTGGTGGATGATTTTATCAAGTTTTTAAAGTTAAATGTAAGTAAAACTTAAGATCTGTAAATAGATATTAGAAGGAAGTAATTAACTGAAATTTAGGGACAGACCTTTGAAGAGGCTTAATGTCATAAATATGGGTATATTGATTAGCTATCATTCAGTGAAAACACAGAAGCTGTCTGTGAGACTAACAAGCGTGGCCTCAAACTAAACTGTGTGGTTGTTGTAAATGAACACACAGTTCTTAAGCTGCAGTCCGTCTTCCCCTTTGGCTTCACCTCCTGGTTTAATTACCTTTTATTCAGAGACAGAAGCAGGCTACACTGGATCATTAAAGTTACCTGTAAAATCACTGGTGTTAAATTAGCTGACCTGACCCAAACCTTTAGAGTAACATCCAAGATCTCTCAGTGTCCTCAACCTCCTCCTCAGTTTGAGCACCTCCCTGTCGAGGAAATTTGTAGAAAGTTGACTTCACACAAGAAATATTAAGGAGACTCAGACGGCCTAAGTTGAGGATGTTTATACAGTATATGACTCGCGAGGAGAAATGACATTAACAGCTCACATGTGATACAGTGTCTTGCCAAGCCAGTTCTGTCAGACTGTCCCAGGCGTCGTATTTATCCAACAGGAGGTTCAGGTTACAGAAGGTGGTAGAAATACTTCCATCACTCAGGCCAACAAACTGATGACTGATGATGGTTTACTTTCTCTTGTAACTTGTTGTACTTTATTCTATTTGCCTGTGTTTTATATGTTTTATGGTTTTATCTATCTGCAAATTAAATTCTCCTCTGAGATGAAGTAGAAGTGTAAACATGCAGGAGGAGAGAGGCGAAAAACAGACAATAACAGGCAGACAGGTGTAACACAAGGATGTGTTACCTTTATAAAAACGTTCTGACAGGTTAAAGTAAAAAACAGGGGAAGTGAAAACAGACGAGATGAAGCATAACAACAAGGCTCAGTGAGTGTGAGGCTGATAGTTATGTGGAGTGAAGACAGGTCAGCAGGTGGGCGGAGACTTTCAGGAAACTGCAGGGTAAGAATAATAATATAAAAGCACACTTTTAAAGTGTTCAGACTCTTAAGTTTCAAAGATCAGTTTGTACTCTGAAACATGTGATGTTCTGAAACTATCATTCTGATCTGTAATACTGATCACTTCATGTGCTATTTAAAGAGGATTCACAGATTGTTTTGTGCTCCTCGTCGTCCTCCTTCAGTCTCCTCGTTCTGGCTCCCCGTCTCCTCCAGGAGCTGAGTCTTCCAGCCTCCACCTGCTGCAGGACCACACCTTTGACTCCTCCCCCTCCACTAACGAGGTCAGAGTTTAATAAATACTAACAGATTGTATTATTCTAAAGAGATTATATTATTGAATGTTTATGTTCACATTTATTTTTCTGTTTCTGTTTAGTCCAGGAGAAGTCTGGCCTCCTTCCCCACATATGTAGAAGGTAAGAGCGCCTTCCTCTGCACGGGAGGTTTAAAAACAGGGAAGCTGCCTTTCTGTGTGTGTGTGCGCGTGCGCGTGCATGCGTGGGTGCGCGCGTGCGTGTGTGTGTTAGGGCTGGGCGATTAATCAAAAATGTAGCAAAACCAACATCTACGCACATATTAGTGAATGAGGCCCAATGTCCGTCGTTTGGACACATTTTGTCTTTAGGGAAGACGACACAAACAAAAATAAGTCAAATACAAGTATTCAAGTTATTTATTTTCTACTGCTTTAGAGAAGTTAATCTGTGCTTCAAAACTAAAATGTGTCGTTTTCATTTCAAGGGATGCTTTGATTTCAGTTCAAAATATTCAATAAATAACCACAAAATAGTAAATCAGTAATCACTCTTTCATTAGAAAAAATATCCCATCTTTAAAAGTTGAGCAGTAGAGACAATGGGCCTCATTCACTAATATGTGCGTAGAAATGCTCTTACCCTGCGCATAAAATAAGTGCATGCGCAAAATCACCGTCGGATTCATGACACGTGCGTACCAGCCAATTTTGTTCTCACCACCATGCGTATGTTAGTGAATCAGAATCATTCTAAATCGTCAGGCGCGTGCCCGCAACCTGCAATCAGCATACTACCACGCCCCCATCTCCCCATATAAGGACATCCGATTGGTGTATCAGGACGAGAGCGGCGACGTGGAGACACGTAGAAGTTGCAAGGGACGGCCCCAAAAGGTAAAAAAGAGCGCTGTGTCCACAGCAATTCTGTACGTGCATTGGCATCCGGAATCAGCTGATCAGTCACTCGTCACACTCTTCACACGTTGTGACGGTCTGATGCGCTCTCTTCTGAGGGCACCGGCTGCAATATCTTTCAGTAAGGCTGGATCTTTACACTTTCTGAGACGTAAATCACAACCATGTATTTTCCCTTCATGCTCTTAAATACGCTCCAATTAATCAGCTGGTTTTGGTAACAGATGCGATATTTCATGGCAGTATTAGTGAGAGTGATCAAAGATTAGATTCAAGATTTTAGATTAAATGATGAAAAGGCATTTCATGATTACTTAATACATTTAGTCAATGCATTAGTTAATTCATGTTTTTAATTCCTGTCTTTTCAAAAATAAAAATACATTTATATATATATTATTTTTGACTGAATGTATGTTTAATATGTCATTCATTTAGTTAAGAGTGTACATTATCTGAAAAAGCTGGTCAATCATTTGTGCGTACGCATGGTCTCAGGACGTTCTAAATTGTGTTCGCAGAGTAGAACAAATTCAAGTAAGAATATATTAATGAATCACAGATTTGTGCTTCAAACGTTCGTACGCACGGTTTAAACACATATTTGTGCGTACGCACTGTTAGTGAATGAGGCCCAATGTCAGTGAACTATGAGGGCAAAAAACAACAACAACGAAGTAATCGTTAATCGCAATCGTGTGTGCGTGCGTGCGTGCGTGCGTGCGTGCGTGCGTGCGTGCGTGCGTGTATCATTAAGGGTTATGGATTCAAGAGATGCTCATCATTCTTGGTTTTCACAGATGATTTACTCAGAGTGCAGAGAAAACACATCAGAGATGAATACACTGTGTTATCAGCAGTTAAGATTTCCATTAAGAAGTTAGTTCAGTTAATGATAATGAAGTATTTTAGATGTATTTATTATTCACATTGTTTCTTATTTATATAAAGATTTGTTCTTTTTTAATTTTAATTCATGACTGTTAAAATGTCTGATGTCATGATGTGTAACCTGGTGAGATGAATTAGTTTAAATCACATACAATAAAGTGTTTGTGTGTAGGGGGGTTCATCATTTAACGCATTGACACTGAGCCCCCTCCCCTTCAGTTCCAGGACCATGTGACCCTGAGGACCTGATCGATGGGATCATCTTCGCTGCGAACTACCTCGGCTCCACCCAGCTGCTGTCAGACAAAACGCCTTCCAAAAACGTACGAATGATGCAGGCGCAGGAGGCTGTCAGCAAGATAAAGGTTTATATTATTATTACTAATTGTTTTTTACTTTATGTGTTGTAACAACTTTCTTTTTATAAACCAAGTTTAAATCCTCAGAGTTGACCTCAGAGCCATTTACAGTAATAGTCAATAACTGGAAGTATTCTTTTTAATAAGTAAACAAACACAGAGTGATGATGTTTCTGTACAGGAAATACTGCAGTCTAAACAAGCAGTTAAAACAACAGAGACCTCTTCTGGTGGAATAGGGTTACTGCAGATTCATTGATTCATGAGCTCCATGGTGTCAGTAGACTCTATCAGTGATTATAGTATGAACATATTATAATGTAATTAATACGACCTGACAGCAGATTTAATCTATTTTAGCTTAGATTTAGGATTGTTGTATTTGCATATTTTACCTGTTTGCGAACACATCACCTGCTTCGATCACAGTATCTCTCTGTTAGTTCAGGTGTGATGGAACCTGTTAAAAGTCTGAGCTCTAACTCTTCTTCTCTCTCTTTTATTCCTGCAGACAGCCCAAAAAGTTGCACAAAACAGGAAGAAGGTGAAGTACCTGTTTACCTGTCTCCTCCTCCACCTCTCTCCTCCTCCTCCTCCTCCTCCTCCTCCTCCTCCTCCTCCTCCTCCTCCTCCTCCTCCTCCTCCTCCTCCTCCACCTCTCTCCTCCTCCTCCACCTCTCTCCTCCTCCTCCTCCTCCTCCTCCCCTGCTCTCTCTCTCTGTTTGTGAATAGCTGTTTTTCTCCTGCTTTTTGTCTGTAAAGAGAGACAGCGTGTTTACATGCCTAGTTAAGTGGAGCTATAGTATCATATGCTATATCAAGCTTTAGCTTGATTACTCATTTTAATTGGACTACTGTCCTTGTCCCAGTACAGAAGCATCCGGGGAGAATCTATTTATTGAAAGAAGTATGTCTGATTCCTCTACAGTAGAGTACAGTACAGTGGAGATATGCCCCATTTCAGCTAGTTACTATTGGACATTCTTCCTGCTGACCTATCACATCACATACCAAACAATTGACAGTGGTCATTCGTCGTTTTCCTTCGATCCATGTCCTCCAACATGTTTACCTCCTCCGGCTGTCTCACCATGTCGTGTGGTTCTCTAATCCAACACTCTCCATTTTGATACCTTCGTGGTGTTTTCTTACCAGCTTTCTCCTTAAACATTTATGATGTTTGACTTCCGGGTCAAAGCCCAGCTTGGGAACTGTGGAGCATGCTCTGAATGTCTAGTCCATTTTGGGTCTGATTGAAATGTTATCATTTAAGAGTAAATATGTGTGTTAGTCCGACTTTGAGAAACTAAACATAGAATGATATTATGTAAATGTACTGACTGAACCACATCCAGGAATGTCTTGAATATAACGGTGTGTGTGTGTGTGTGTGTGTGTGTGTGTGTGTGTGTGTGTGTGTGTGTGTGTGTGTGTGTGTGTGTGTGTGTGTGTGTGTGTGTGTGTGTGTGTGTGCAGGCCCCTGAAGGTGAGCCTCAGCCAATGACAGAGGTGGATCTGTTCATCTCCACACAGAGAATCAAAGTGCTGAATGCCGACACACAGGTGATGCACAAAAAACATACACTGTTACACAACACAACACATGAAGTACTTTAATCAGCCTCATCACTTTTATTTTTAGCAGGATTTTATTAATTTAAGCTTCTCATTGGTCTGGAGAGACTCCCTGTCAGAAATGAAGCAGCTCATCTCTGAGACGTTGAAACAGAACAAACATCAGATTATAATCCGCTAAATGGTTTACAGAAAAGATTACATAACACGGTTATAATGGATGTTGGCCGTGTTGTTTTGTTTGCTCAGTTTGTTCCTCTGATTTCTATAAACTCTGCTGTGTTTATATTTGCCTCTCTGTTCACCAGGACACCATGATGGATCATCCTCTGAGGACTATCTCCTACATTGCTGACATCGGCAACGTGGTGGTTCTGATGGCTCGCCGCAGGATGCCCCGCCAAGACTCCCAGGAGAACCTGGAGGCCTCAGACCCGGGTCAGGAGAGCAAGCGGCAGTACAAGATGATCTGTCACGTGTTCGAGTCTGATGATGTGAGTCCAACTTTTTAAGTCTCTATAGACATATTTATTACAAAGACTATGATACATTTACTGTATAAAACTACTGTGTCAATATATCTCGTTATATACTGTATATACGTATATAGACAATACAGATGTATACTGTTTATAAAAACATTAGACAATTTCAAATATATACTTTGATATATGGACTGGTTAAAATGATATAGAATATACACATAGAAAGACTGTCCATAAAAAAAGATATTTTCATACTGTAAATAAATACATACAGACTGTTCAAAATATAGACAGTTATATTAATGAACTGTATACAAATATATAGACTGTATAAAAAAGTATATAGTGTTCAACATTAAGACTGTTTGTCAAGACATATAGATTATTTATAGAGGCACTATGTAGATTTAAAAAAAATCTGCACACATATAAAATTGCATAAAGTCAGATTATGAAAATATTAAAGGTGTGCCAGGAGAGGTCAAGAAGCACACAGGCCCATACAAGGGACCGCTTTTCCCGTTCGGGGTCGCGGGGGGGCTGGAGCTGATCCCAGCTGTTATTGGGTGAGAGGCGGGGTACACCCTGAACTATTCGCCAGTCAGTCACAGAGCTGACATATAGAGACAGACAACCAGCCACTCTCACATTCACACTATGGGCAAATTAGAGTCACCAATTGACCTAACGAGCATGTCTTTGGACTTCTGGAGGAAACCGGAGTACCTGGAGGGAACCCACGCATGCACAGGGAGAACATGCAAACTCCACACAGAGAGGCCCCTGTCCGACGGGGATTCTAACCAGGAACATCCTTGCTGTGAGGCAACAACGCTAACCACTGTACCACCGTGCAGCCCGAGATAAATAATACAAAGCAATACAAATTAATTACAAATTTTCTAAACAAAACAATCATATAATAATAAGCAATAAACACCCAAATGTCTCAGCTAATCAATCAAATAGAAAATAAAAACCAATCCAAACAAAATGGGAAAAGAAAATGTACAACCTAATGGAAAGTCACTAATATCAATCAATCAATCTTTATTTGAATAGTGCCAATTCATAACAAATGTTATCTCAAGACAATTTACAAAAGAGATTGTAAAAGGCCTTACTCTTTGTTGTATTATTGACAAAGACCCGACATTAAACTAAGAATGTGCGACTTTTTGATCCAGTAGATGTAGCCCTTGTGAACCAGCATTAAACCAAAACAAACTGCTGTTTGGCAACATCTCCGCTGTTCTGAAGCCTCGGCTCTCCTCCAGCGGCACACCTCCAATCCCCATCCACTCACGTTGAGTGAGAATTAAGCAATATTTAGCAAAGTTACAGCGGCAATGGAAAACTGCCTGTTAAGAGGCAGAAACCTCAAGCAGAACCAGACTCATGTTGAACAGACATCTGCTTCAACTGTGTTGAGCTTGAAAAGTGGGATAGATGGAGATGCAGGAAGAATGAGATAGATAGAGAGAAACAGAGAAACAGCAACAACAATGAATAAGATAGATTTATAGCTACAATGTCAGTAATAATGGTAAAAGTATGTGTAGTATGAGCAATAACATCTAAGTATGATAATAGACTGACCAGTCTCATATTAACATTAGCAACTGTAATGATGATGAAAAAGGGAGGACTGATTATTTTGATTATAGACGTTGAAGTTGAGCAGCTCTAAGATTCACTGTAATATTTATAATAATGATGATAGATGTTAGTCTGATATTAATAGATGTAGCAGTTGGAGTAGGGAGTGGAGGTCCAAAACAGCCGGCCCTCCACACAAACGATTAAGAAGAACCGACGAGGCAAGGAGCTTAGGAGCTCCCAGTAAGATATATGGGTAGTAACTAAAATGGTACATTAAGATTTGCAGACAGGAGCTCAAGGTGCCAGGTCTCCCAGCAGTCTAATCCTATAGCAGCCTATCTAGGAGCTGTTCCAAACACCAGCCCTAACTATAAGCTTTATCAAAAGGAAAGTTTTAAGCCTACTCTTTAAAGTAAAGAGAGTCTCTGCCTCCCGGACCATGACTGGTAGATGATTCCAAAAGAGAGGGGCCAGGTAACTGAAGGCTCCACCTCCCATAGTTCATTTAGAGACTGTAGGTACCATGAGCAGGCCTTCATTCTGGGAGCGTAATGTTATCGAAGAGTTATACGACACTATTAGCTGTTCAAGATAAGATGGTGCCTGGCCATTAAGAGCTTTGTAAGTGAGAAGAGGGATTTTAAATTATAGTCTAATAGCCGTGCAGAGAAGCCAATACAGGAGTAATGTGATCTCTCTTCCTAGTTCTAGTCAATACATGAGCTGCATCGTTTTTGACCAGATGAAGAGTGTTTAGAGACTTACCAGGGCAGCCTGATAAAATAATTACAATAATCCAACCTGGAGGTAACAAAAACATGGACAAATAGAACTCCCAGATTCCTAATGGTGGAGCTGGATGCCAGGCTGTTGCCATCAAGGAAAGTTATCTCATTAGGTAAAAGTCTCTCTGAGGTGTTTGGGGCCAAATAGAATAACTTCAGTGTTGTCTGAGTTAAGCAGCAAAAGATTTCTGGTCATCCAGGTCCTAATGTCCTTAAGGCATTCTTCTGGTTTACTTAACTGATTGGTGTCATCAGGCTTCATTGATACGTATAGTTGAGTATTGTCTGCATAACAATGAAAATGTATGGAATGTTTCCTCATAATATAACCCAGAGGAAGCATATATAATGTGAAGAGAATCGGTCCAAGCACTGAACCTTGTGGAACTCCATGACTAACTTTGGTGTGCAATCTAGGACTTATCATTAACATGTACTAACTGAGATCGATCTGAAAAATAGGATTTCAACCAACTTAAAGCAGTTCCTGTCATGCCAAGTAATTGTTCAAGTCTCTGTAATAGGATGCGACGGTCCAAGATCTAACAAGAACAGAGAGAAGTCCCCTGTCTGAGGCTAGTAGTAGATCATTTGTAACTTTTACCAGTGCAGTCTTTGTGCTATGGTGGACTTGAAATCCTGACTGAAAATCCTCAAATAAAGAGTTGTCATGGAGAAAGTCACATAACTGATTAGCCACCACTTCCTCCAGATAAATGAGAAATAAAAAAATGGTCCTAATACAGATCCCTGTGCTACTCCACATGTTATATCAACAGTGCTTGAAGCTCAACCATTAATTACAACACAGTGTTCACTTTCACTCAAATAACTGGTTAACCACTTCAGCGTGTCACATTGAAAACATTATTATTATTTTAATTTAGCAAATAGAATATTGTTATTGACAACTTCTCTTGGCATGTTAATCAAGTCTAGAAAATAGCAAGTGTACATTATTTATAATTTAATAATGATAATCTAATTTTTAATAGACTGTTTATTAACATACGGTAGCATACATGTATTTGATGTGTATATTCATATACATATGCATTTTCTCATGGGAAGCCATCGATGTTGTTGATGATGATGATGATGAAGAAAAAAAAAGGAAAAGAACAATTGTGCTCTGCCTCTGTGCACTGCCCGTCAGCACAGAGGGTGGGACATGCTCGTCCATTCACACACTGACACACTGATGGAAGGGCCTGCTATGTAAAGTACCCATGGGTAGTAATCACATTCACACAATTAAAAAAAGAAATATATATATATCTCTTTGCCCCCTCAGGCCCAGCTGATCGCTCAGTCCATCGGGCAGGCATTCAGCGTGGCGTACCAGGAGTTCTTACGAGCTAACGGTATAAACCCGGAGGACCTGAGCCAAAAGGAGTACAGCGACCTGCTCAACACTCAGGACATGTACAACGACGACCTGATCCACTTCTCGAAGTCTGAGAACTGCAAAGATGTGAGTACAGAAAAAATCCAACACGTATTCTTTGATTGTAATTTGTTTGTGAATTAAAACTCATTAACTCATAAACTCATTAATGATGTTTAATCTGCTAGAGCTGCTCGATCAAATGTTTAATCTGCTAGAGCTGCTCGATCAAAAAGTGTCAATCGCAACACTAATGGTACATCAAAAAATAGTCATAAAACTAAACAAAAAAATGTAATGTTAAATATTTTTCGATTATGATGACAATGCTACAGTATAACATGTGTGTTGTTTGGTCTGTTTTTTTAATAATTTCATTTTAATTTTTTAGAGTAAAGATGTTCTGATTGTGTGTTGTTTCTATCAGTCTTCATTATATTTAGACGCTTTTGTTTCTTCTGTCCATTTTTTAAAACATTTTTAATAGATTTCACAATAGTTTCTGTCTGTGTGTTGTCTCAGACAGTTTTATAATATTAAAAATGTTTTGTAGTATTCCTGTTTCTTTTTGTTTTCTTACTGGCTGACCTGCTGTGACCTCAGGTGCTCATAGAGAAAGGTAAGGGTGAGATCCTGGGTGTGGTCATCGTGGAGAGTGGGTGGGGCTCCATCCTGCCCACCGTCATCATTGCCAACATGTCGCATGCTGGTCCAGCAGAGAGGTCTGGCAGACTGAACATTGGAGACCAGATCATGTCCATCAATGGGACCAGTCTGGTGGGGCTTCCTCTGTCCACCTGCCAGAGCATCATCAAGGTGTGTCTTCATTTTTGAGAACAGACATTACATGTTTATGGTTCAGGGAGCACAGGTAAGACTTCTCAAATTCTTTCCTCAGGGTCTGAAAAACCAGGCTCGCATCAAACTGAACATTGTCAGATGTCCCCCGGTGACCACCGTACTGATCAGACGGCCTGACCTCCGCTACCAGCTGGGCTTTAGCGTGCAGAACGGCATTGTGGGTAGTTTTGTCATTCTGTTTCTTGGTAGGATTGGACTTTCAGATTTGCTGTTCTGTTCATCATGATAACAAATGCTCTGTGTAATCATCAGATCTGTAGCCTGATGCGGGGGGGCATCGCTGAGCGGGGCGGTGTCAGAGTTGGTCACCGCATCATCGAGATCAACAGCCAGAGCGTAGTGGCCACACCCCACGAAAAGATCGTCCACATCCTGTCCAACGCTGTGGGAGAGGTGAGAGGTCACACTGAGCACATAGCTACATTCTCGATAAAATAGTTACTTTCAATTGTTCTCAGAATTTAACCCTTTGTTGTTTCTGTCTCAGATCCACATGAAGACAATGCCTGCTGCCATGTACCGCCTGCTGACGGCTCAGGAGCAGCCTGTTTACATTTAAATAGACAGAGCCCCCCATGTTGGTTGCAATGTTGTGTTCTGCAGCCTCGTCTTCATCATCTGTTACTGTGTTTAAAGGTAAAATGAGTAACAGATGGTTTACACCTGAATCACCTGTTCTCTGCTGGAATTTATATCTGAACATGTGTCAGTCTTAAAACACGTCCGCTCTTCTGAAGTGTCTTTAATGTTCCGATTGAGAAAATCACACAGTTTATGTCATTGTTAAATAAGAGAAAGCAGAAGTTAGAAACCTTATTTTTATGAGCTTGGCACTTAACCCTGATTGTTGACTGTAAGGCAGCCTGCACATCAAGTCCTGACCTTCAAAGCCTGACTCTGCTTTCTGCCACGCTGCTATCTCACTGTCAGACCTATGCCTGTTTGATGTGCTTTTATTTCCTCCTGTTGTGGAAACATGTCACATGAGAGCAGCATGCTGTCTTTCACATCCGAACTACAGTACAAATATTTTACTTTAGTGTTAAATAAATCCTGTACAAATGTGTTGCTTTACTTAAATGTTACAAAGTACTGTAGTATGTGTCACTTTAATGAAACTTGTGAAACACTGTACAGCTCTGTACTCTGCACAACACAGACAAACTGAATTTATTTTCATTCTTCCTCACATTCCATGTCTGCTGCTTTGTTTAAATCTCAGCATTACAGGTTTGATATTTCATACGCAGAGCTCTCACACTCGGGTGTAACCGCAATGGTGAAACTACACAAAACAGCTGAAGTAGCTTCGCTTTACATGATTTAAAACATCAAACTTTCATCCAACTAACACCACGTAATAACACATCAATCTAACACCATGTAATAACACATCAAAGTAACACCATTTAACAACACATCAATCTAACACCATGTAACAACACATCAAACAAACACCATGTAACAACACATAACAGTAACACCATGTAACAACACATCAAACAAACACCATGTAACAACACATCAAAGTAACACCATGTAACAACACATCAAAGTAACACCATGTAACAACACATCAAAGTAACACCATGTAACAACACATCAAAGTAACACCATGTAACAACACATCAAAGTAACACCATGTAACAACACATCAAAGTAACACCATGTAACAACACATCAAACAAACACCATGTAACAACACATCAAAGTAACACCATGTAACAACACATCAAAGTAACACCATGTAACAACACATCAAACAAACACCATGTAACAACACATCAAAGTAACACCATGTAACAACACATCAAAGTAACACCATGTAACAACACATCAACGTAACACCATGTAATAACACATCAAAGTAACAACATGTAATAACACATCAAAGTAACACCATGTAATAACACATCAATCTAACACCATGTAACAAACATAAAACTAACACCATGTAACAACACATCAAAGTTACACCATGTAACAACACATCAAAGTAACACCATGTAACAACACATCAAAGTAACACCATGTAACAACACATCAAACAAACACCATGTAACAACACATCAAACAAACACCATGTAATAACACATCAAACAAACACCATGTAACAACACATCAAACAAACACCATGTAACAACACATCAAACAAACACCATGTAATAACACATCAAAGTAACACCATGTAACAACACATCAAACAAACACCATGTAACAACACATCAAACAAACACCATGTAATAACACATCAAAGTAACACCATGTAACAACACATGAAACTAACACCATGTAACAACACATCAAAGTAACACCATGTAATAACACATCAAACAAACACCATGTAACAACACATCAAAGTAACACCATGTAACAACACATCAAACTAGCACCATGTAATAACAGATCAAACTAACACCATGTAACAACACATCAAAGTAACACCATGTAACAACACATCAAAATAAGACAGAAACTAACAAAAACAAGTGAATGACGCTGTGATGACTTTTAGTGAAACCTATTGTTTCCTGCAGATATTTCACAACAAAATCCTTTTAGTCAGCATAAAGTGTATGTCTTTTAAAACCATGGAAGGCTTTTAATGTGAAAGGTTAACGGTGTACAACAGGTTGTCTGAGAGAAAAGTAAGAACCTTTGAACAGAAAACAACAAACTAATCTATCCAGCTGCAGTTCTCAAAACTGATCATCAAAGTTAGAATACATATTTTAATTTTTAGTAAATGTTTATCATTGACATGAATCACCAAAGAGCATTTTATTATTCCTGAAACTCATGTAGCATTATTCTGCTAATACCATGATCAACTTTTACAATCAGTTGCATTTTTTAATAATATATCTCTACATACTTAAATCCAATGGAAACTTTTTCCACCCCAGTAAATAAAACACCTCAGCTCACTTTACGGCAAAAAAGCTAACGCAATGCTAGCACTTCAACAAGAGTCAATAACAGTGTGTAAAGTTGACATACAGTAAATATAATATGGCAGTATGTTTAAGAACAAGACTAGCTAGCTAACCAGCTAATACCTCATCATCCCTAAATCAACACGAAGATTTTTACCAACAAATGGTTGGCCATGTTTACTGTGGTCAGACTAGAGCATTGACTCAGACCATGGTATAAGTGATAATTAAGGTTTCACTTGAATGTCAGTTTCACTGCAGATCAGTCATTTCAAAACTAAAGGAATCATTTTAAGAAATTGTATTTCTCATTCTTATGTTTTGGAGTAGTTAGAAACTATTTTATATTCATACACAAAAAAATGTATGTTTAAGCTTAAATGGTGCTTATCTTAAGACTGGATGTAATAGGACGACATGTCTGTAGTGTTTTGTTCCTGTATGTTTAATTTTCTGAATGTTCTCTTTCTCAATATCTGCCTTTTTCAAAGTGCATTTTTTATTTTCCTTTTCAGCAGACTCAGTTATTTAAAATGTGAAACAGGTGTAAATTTATTGTTGTCAGTCTGACTGTTGTTGAGTCAGTGTGTGCCTCCACTAAACTTTTGTTAAAACTCTGACACAGACTGCTGAGGAGATTACTGGTTTTCTGATGTTTATAACAGATCATTCTTGTCCCATTTTGATTTTTTGATTGATACAGTAAAAGAAAAGGTTTCTTTAATTCTGCCCTCTTGTGAAGCTCAAACATCTAAAGTCTCTTAAATGTTCAACTAAAACACATGTAAGCACCTGTTAAACTGGTATATTATTATTATTATGCCTGCATATGTTCATGTCTTCATTATGAAGGTGTTATTTTATTTCATATTGTTCATGTTGAAGGACTGTTCATTGTTAACACCTCTCTGATTTCAAATCTAAGACATGTATATTTAAATATCTTTTATATTCTCTGTTTACATGAAGCTCATCTCGGCCTTACTGAGCATGCTCCATGTGTGGTTGTGTGTGTGTGTGTGGGTGGGTGTGTATGTGTGTACTCATGTTGGATATATAATCTCCACATATATAATATGACATATGAACTGTAAAGTATATTCATGTAAAGGCCGTGTGTAGAGAAACATGTTTAAAGGTGAATGTAGGAAACTGTGTAAAATACCTTTCATGTATATAAAGAGCACAGATTATTTAAAGTGTGAGTGTGTGTGTCTGGGCGTGTGTGATTGTGTGACTTCTCCCTCTGCGTGGTCTGTCAGGCTCTGTAAGCTAACCTGACACAATGAAGCTAACTGCTGCAGGCTGCAGTTTAGCTTACAGAGTTAATGGGCCTCATTTATCAATCTTGCGTGAAAACAGGTGCAGATCTGAGCGCAGATTTGGTCTTACGACAGGACACACGTGCGATTTATGAAACGTTCGTATCTGACCAATCTGAGCGTACGAATGAGCGGGCCTTGATAAATGCGGCGACTGAATTCGATCGTCATTAACATGTTACGCCCATAAATATTCCTGGTTCGGAGGCCTCGCCCACTGAGGTCAAACATGGAGAGACGAAACACTAGTAAGAAAAGAAACTTTTCTGACACGGAGATCGGCATCCTGACATCGGAGGTGGAAAGAAACAAAACAGTGCTTTTTGGCAGTCTGAAGAGTGGCATAAAAGAGGCTCATAAAAACGCTGTCTGGAAAAAAATAACGGAGGCAGTCAACAGCGTTGCCGTACAGGAACGGACTCCAGCTGAGGTTTGAATATAATTCTCAATAACTTAACCCATGCCTAACGACTTAAATGAATCTTTTCATCCCCAGCTTAAAAGCTTATGTCTGCTAATTGATCAAAACAATTCTTTACATTTAGGTCAAGAAAAAATGGTCGGATTTGAAGCTGGCCACCAAGAAACGTGTTGCTGCGTTTAAACGCAGCATCAGGAAGACTGGAGGAGGCCAACCAGACTCCAGCCTGATCCTGACGGGGACGGAGGAAAAAATTGCCTCCTTAATTGGGTCCGAGTCGATCTGTGGCATAAGTGGTGGAGGTGACACAGACGCACTGGCATCAGACCCAGAGCAGAATGGTAACTAACAACCCCCTTTTGCTTGCATTGAAAAATCAAACTGACTGTACACCATTTCTTACAAATAATAAGGCTTACACATGTTACATGGGTGACATTTTTATTGTATTAAATATTTCAGAGCCAGGCACCAGCATGATGTCAGCCAGATCTGCTCCCCAGAGCGGTCCCACTACTGCCGAGAGTGAGCGCGTGCCCTCGGCCCCCCGTGCTGCGCCCAGACCGAACCTGATCACGGCAGAGGTCCTGGAGAGACAAGGGGAGATATGCAGGTTATTGGCCTCAGTCGTCGGCGCACTTGACGCAATTAATGAGACACTAAAAGAAATAAATGAAACTCTAAAAAAGCCATAATAAAATGTTTAAATGACTAAATGTTGTCTGTGTTTAGTATGCCTTTAGCCAATTCCACCAACAATACTTCACATTACTGATTAATACTGCAGAGCATTTGCAAGAGTTTAAGGTATACTTTACGTTTTAAAAGCGACAAATGAGGTCCTGTCTCCTCCGTACAGCCCCCTGTGGAGGCTGTGCTGGCCACGGCTCCATGGGCATGGGCTCATCCGGCTGCGCCGGCACATCGAAGGGCACTCCATTCACCAGTGCAATGTTGTGCAAAACTGAACAGGCCAAAATGATATCGCACACTTTGTCTGGGGTATACAGTAGCATTCCCCCTGCAGGTCCGAGACAGAGCCACCTGCCCTTCAGCAACCCGAAGCAGCGCTCGACTGTGACCCGTGTGCGTGTGTGCGCACTGTTGAACCTGCGTTCCTGCACTGTAGCGGGGTTTGCCAGCGGGGTTATAAGGTATTCCGTTAGAGGATAACCCTTGTCACCTAGAAGAACCATACCAAAATGTTAATCATCTGATACCTTGTTTAGTGTAATGCAATTTATCGAGGGTAGCCACTTACCGAGGAGATGACTTTGGCTCTGCAGTGCGCCCTCCTGCAGCCGCGCGCCAACAGAGCTGTTTTGAAAAATAAAAGAATCGTGTGTCCCCCCTGGCCACCTGGCCACCACGTTTAAAAGTGATAGCTTGGCATCACAAATCACCTGGACATTTATGGAGTGGTAGTTTTTGCGATTGATGAATGCGTAATCATTCATGGATGGTGCCTTCAGACGCACATGAGTACAATCAATCGCTCCAACCACATTTGGAAACCCAGCAATCTCATAAAATTGCCTTTTAATCACAGCTTGCTGGGCATCATTGTATGGGAACCGAATGTATTTTCGGGAGAGAGATTTTATTGCAGCCAACACTGCTGGCATCGTCCTGCTGATCGTTGGCTGGGAGACCCCAGCCCTGTCCCCGACCTCTCGCTGAAAGGTCCCGGTGGCCAAAAACCCCAGCGTGGCGAGCACCTGAACTGGTACAGGTAAGGCATTTGACCGCCTGGTTTCTCTCTTTAATCCAGCAGCTACATTATTGCATAAATCAATAAGCACATGCCTTGGGAGCCGAAAGCGACTGATCAACCAGGCATCACTCTCCATGAGGAGATCCCTGCGGTCCCTGAAGACGCGCTCACGTCTGACACGCGCGTATTGCTCCTCCAAAATAAGCAAGTCTGCCATCATCAAGACTTGATAACTGTCAAAGCATCTGTTTAAATAGGGGAATGAATAAACATCTGACCAACCACAGTGGAACGATGATTATCTCAACAGGTGCTTTCAATTTTTGTTCCAGTTCTGTCACACCCATCGGACAAAAACAAAAACAATTACACATTTTTGCCATTAGTTAATTTGCAAACACACATTTCTGCTTGTATTTATGATTCTTTCACATTTTAATGTGTAATAATTCGTTGTCATCTTAGGCTATTTATCCTATTGTTTAATTTTTTGAAAGTGGTATCAGTAAAAACATGGGCTTTAAAAGAAATGTTTTCGTTTTAATAATCCGTTTTGATCTGTTCTAAATATGTGACTGCTTATGCTTAATGACAGCTGAGGTTTGTTCATTATTTTCCGCCAGATTTTGCTGTGCTGCACCGCAAATCCACAGACTCGAATTTGCGTACACGAGCTCAGACCTGACGTGAGATCTGATCGCAGCTTCCGCTTACGTCCAAATTGATAAATGCCGAAGTTTGCGTGGAAATGGTCGTACGCACGGTTTTCGGTCGTACGTTCGTTTGATAAATGAGGCCCAATAAGTGCACTCATTCTGAATGTAACATTAACTAAAAAAAAAGAAAAACTATAAACTCTTTCTGTATAGCAGCAGCAATGTTTTTTATTTGCAAGCTTTTCCTGTGCCGTTCTGTTGGAGCAATGCTCGTGTAGCAGAGCAACATGTTTGTTACTGTATTTACAACAATAAAGGACTGAAATAGCAACTCCAACTGATTATTATTCACTCCGTGTGATCCTGTTTTCTATCTCAGTTTTTACCTCACATGATCCAGCTCTCTTCATATAAGAGAATTGGATCGCCGATGAAAAAACACGTGCAGGAGTCGCCAGGGCCGCTGACGGAGGACCAGGAGGGGCCTTCTCATGCTGAGCTGAACCAGAAACTGAAAGCTTGTGTGTAGACGGGCTGCTGGAACTTAGGCCTGGGCTGAGTGAACTGGTCCCTGGAAATATGGCAATGCAAATTCCAAGGGGATTGATTCAAATTAGCCATGCTCCCCACTTCATTGGAAGCCATCCTAAAAATGGTCTGTAGCCTATGTCATTTTAGAAATTAAACGGTTCTGCTGGGTCCATTCTGGTCAGTCCGTACTATCAGGTTTTGAACATTAAACAAAGAGGCCCAGACTTGCAGACTATTATATTTATTAAATAACACAATAAAGGCTAAACAAAGCTCATTATTCAGGAGTCCAAAAATCCTAAAATGTCAAACAAGTATGCAAGTTTTTCCTATTCATATGCATCTGAAAAACGGCCTGCCACCGAGCAATTTTCTAAGATCTCCCTTTGCAACTCAAAATCATTCATGATTTAGCACTGCAACACGTGAAAGCCAGAGTACATAGGAGTGGAGACCCCTCAAACCTGCAACCTATTTTGTTACACAAAATTGCAAACAGTCAGTGTTTTTATTAAATTCCCAACTTGTATAACTTTCTTCAGTACCTGATGTATTTCATCATCTATCCTTTCTTGCAACAAGAGCCTGGTGATGGAGCATGCAGTGTATTACGACTGCCTTTGATATTTTCTGCAGCATCAAAGCTGTCATCCCAGTTTTGTTGCCCGTCACTGCCCCGTCTGAACACACACCAGAACAGCAAGGTTGGTAAAAACCGGCCACGTTGTAGACCCATATTATAAGAACAAGATATGCAATGCCACAGATACAAGAAAAATGTTTTCTACTTTTAACTCACTGCTCCAACCACCTCCTCCTCCACCCTCCGATCTGCTCACACACGTTTGCCTCATATTTTACTGGTTGCTACCATCCAGTTTTCTGAGCCTGACCGACTCAGCCCAAAGGCACCAACCAAAAGTGCCTTACTCGACTCATTCTCCCCTCTGACCGAGGACGAAGTCTCTAAGCTTATGCTAGACACTTGGCCCACCACCTGTGCTCTAGACCCAATACCTTCAAGCCTCCTTCAGACCATTTCTTCTCCACTTAATGCTGCACTTATGCATATCGTCAACTCCTCTCTGTCAACGGGTGTGTTCCCCACTGCATTCAAGCAAGCTCGGGTCACCCCTCTGCTCAAAAAACCCACACTCAACCCAGCCCAGGTTGAAAACTACGGACCGGTCTCTCTTCTGCCTTTTCTGTCAAAAATACTCAAGCGCACAGTCTTTAAACAAGTCTCTGAGTTCCTGTCCAGAAATGGTCTGTTTGACCCATATCAGTCAGGCTTTAAGCGGGGCCACTCTACTAAGACTGCACTACTGACATTAACAGAATCGCTACGAGCTGTGGGTCAGTCCTCAGTTCTATTACAGCTAGACATGTCTGCTGACTTTGACACAGTTAACCATTAAATCCTCCAATCCACACTCTTTGAACTTGGTATCTCAGGATCTTCCCTCTGCTGGTTCGTGTCCTACCTCTCCGGGCGATCTTTTAGAGTGTCTTGGAAGGGAGAAGTGTCTAAAGCGCGCAGTTTATCCACAGGGGTGCCCCAAGGTTCAGTGCTTGGTCCTCTTCTTCTCCATATACACAAGCTCACTTGGTTGAATAATCTGCTCTCATGGCTTCTCATACCACTGCTATGCTGACGATACCCAGAATGTAACACCTCTGTCTATCTGGCAATGCAGATAGTCCCTGGTTGCTAACATCACTGTGGAGGTGGCTCTGCTGGCTATAGGTGAGCAGGTAGGACACAAAAACTTTCTAATGCATCCAGAATGAACAAAACTGTGGTGGTGTTTTTGAAAAATGACCCTCTTGTGAATCAGCTGATTAAGAGTGATGTGTTTATCAGGGATTCGTTTGTGCTGGTTAACCAGCTGTCAGATCTCTCTAGGCGGATCATCGTTTGGATGTTCCACTGTTTTTATCTGACGGGCTGCTAGAGAACAAGCTCTGCAAGTTCTGTATGTTTAAAAAATATCTGAGTTTGGGATGTAAAAGTCTGCAGCCTCTGCAGGAGCAGGAATTTATGTTTTTGAAACACCTGCACAAACTCTGGTGGTGACCTTCAGAGGATGAAATGTCAAGAGTGTGGCGATGCGGGAAACAAACGATTCGGTTGTTCACACAAAAAGCAGGAAGTGGCTAACGCCGTCAGTGATGTGGGCAGCTCTGCACATGTCTGTAACATCTGCCTGGCTGGACTAAACGGAAAGTGAGGCTCTGCAGGTTGGACAGTGGAGGAAGCAGTGCCCAGTTTTCCTGAGGCACCTGAATATATTTTGGGCACTAAGGGCTTTAAATGACAGACCTGGGAGGGAGTAAGGGAGAAAACGTGCACTCTGTTGTCTAAGTGGAGATGGTTGCTGCCCCAGTTGTCGTATAGTTGAAGAGTGCTGATTGCTAATAAAATGAATTCACATCAACTTTTTTACACACATATTTATATTTATTTCAGACCTGAATCAGTTCATGTTATTTGATGCAGAAAACATAATTCAGCATCATCAACTGTAATGTTAGTCTGCAGGAGGCACCGTGTGGAAAAACAGTGCAGACATTTCAGTGAAATATAAACTCAGAAGACATTGAGCTGCACTAGGAAGCTCTGTTTATAACAATGTTAAAAAGAAACTCTTTAAACTGTTTTCATACAAAGTCTCACATTTTTCTTTTCTCAAAAATAAACAGTTTAAGTTCTGCACTCACACAAACACACACACGCACACACACACACACACACACACACACACACACTCAGATCAGCTTTATATGTTTTGCTTAAAGCACCGTCTCTCTGAAGACTCCGATCAAGCTGTGCGGGCGTTCAGGATGATCCAGTCTCGACCCTGTCCTCGACCCCGTCCTTGACCCCGCCCTCCTGTTTCCTCGATGCTCCACAGACTCGAGTGCTGCACAGGTGAAGGAGCTAAGGTCTCCACAGCTCTGCAGGTGCAACAGACCAGGTGTCCTCCTGGGGCGTCGAGGGAAAGTCTGAGAACCAACTTCCTGCTGCTGTGGGGGGTCAGAGTGGTGGGGCCTCACCTGTGAGTCACTGAACACCTGAGAGCAGACAAGATCATCATGAACATCTTCATAATGAACACAACAAAGATATCAGTACTAGAATAACGGTTTTAAATTAGTTTGTGATAAATACACTTATTTAATCTGTCCAATAAAAGTGAATCAAGTCCTGCAGTGACTCCTCCTCCAATGAGCGCTTTCATATCACACTCTGTGAGGTTGTGGCGTAATGAGAGTCCTATTACAAAACTTTCTGATTATCCACATTTCTCTCCTATGTATGCTGAAAGTGTATTATGGAAGTGACAATAATTTAAATCTTGATACCTAAAAACACTCACTCCAAACCACATCCTACTGTTAAAATCCAAGCCAAGTCTTCCCCTGAAGCTCTTTCAGGGCGATTTGTACATCAGAAGAAGATCAAGCCAGATCCAGTATGTCTGACAGCTAAAAACAAAGATGGGCCTGTCACTTAACTGTGCTACAGAAGGCATGAGGACCGTTTTGTAAAGACCAGATATAAGAGGATGAAAGACTCACATAAGCATGAATTAACTCATTTGGCTATTTTGAATATTGATGAGGTATTTACAGCAACAGTATTAACTAGAGACAACCATTAACAATTCACATTATACCCCGTTTAAATCATCACCATGGCAACCTGTTTGTGCCAAAGTTATTTATTAATGCACATTTGTTTTTGGAACTGCATCAAGACCGTTTCTTTACACCTCTGCCATTGACAAAAATGTAAACATTGGTGCATTGAACAGTACCCATATTTACTTTCTGCACATACAAGCACATCACCTCTTCCTGTATTTACAACTTTAGTAATTCAGTTTAGAGCCCTGCACTGGATAGTTTTCTTTATCCTGCTCCTGCCTGCCCCTGCTGGAGGTCTGTGTGACCCTCTCCCGTCCATTAGAAATTCTGACTATTCACTTTATACATGAAGAATTACACATTACAGAAAATGAGACAAACATTTAAAGAAACAATAATATATGTTCACTTAAGTTAAGCACCACACATGACAAATAACTTTAAAGCCTTTAAAAGGCCTTTAAAGCTCTCAGCTTTTACAATTTGACACTTTTCTTTCTCTTTACACTTAATTAGTTTTTTCCATCATTGAAAGGCTTGCTATCAGGGACCCAAAACCACCCGCATGTGTGTGTTCATGTACCTGCTCTATATAACTTGCACAGCGGACAGCCTCCTCCATGTGCTCCTGGTCAGTCTGCAGAACGCTGCGGATGCTGTCCACCAGCTCCTGGACCTCCGTAGTCAGACCCTGAGCGGCCGGCTGCTCCAGGATCCTGCGGACCAGCTGCTGGGTGTGTCTGTAGCTCTGGTAGTCCACCATAGAGGAGGGCCGGGGCTGCCGGGCAGACCGGCTTTCCCTGTTGGCCCGCCTCAGAGTGACCTGGGCCTGAGTTGGTGGGGCCAGCAGAGGCTGTGAGGTCTGTGTGGAGGAGTCTGTGGTCTGAGGGGGGTTGAGATGGGCGGCGCTGCTCTGAACTACAAAGAAAAACATGACGTGTCAGGGTCTCTCAAATGATCCATTAAAAAACAGAAACAAGAGACAAAGCAGAGTTGATACACACACACACTAAAATCCCTGCACACACACTGATTTTAGAAACTTTAAGTCAGGGTGTGACTCAGACCTTATATTAGGATGGACAGAGTGACAGCCAAAGAGCTCCCCTTCCTGACTCGCTGCAGTATAGGTCATAAGCTCCGCCTCCTCCATGTTAACAGATGGGTCAAAAATATAAAATCTACATAAAAGTCAAATAACTGTTTCAAAACAAAATCAAGTAGATGTTACAACATAAATGTACTACCCATGCTGCTTTAACTCTTTCAGTCTTACATGTAGAAATAATTAATACAATAATTTCAAATTTTATCTGGGAAAGTAAAAGACCAAGAGTTAGGGTCCAGACATTACAACTGCCAAAGGATAAAGGTGGATTGAATTTGCCATGCTTGGAAGATTATTACAGAGCAGCACAAATGCGCTTCCTGGTTTGCTGGTGTGATCCTAACTGCGATGCAAAATGTAAGGACCTCTTCAGTGAGTGAATACTTAGATAACCTTACCAACTGGAGTACTGTCCCTCTTAACATCTGGCATACACAAATAAAGATCAGAAATGTGAAAGAACTACAAGACTAGTCACAAAGTACCAAACCTCAGTGCTGGAGATTGTGTGGTTGTTTCCACATCTTTTGAGAGTGCCCTTATAAACCTTCTTACTGGGTGGATATGGTGATCAGATCAATAATCTTCACAGAGCTTGATTTTACATTTAGTGTTTGATACATAGACTGTAAATATAAATGGATGAAGCCTGAGTGAGGCTCATTGGCAGCAGCCATCTCAGCCTAACTTTCAGTCAACCTAACGGCAGGCTGAGCGCCGGAGCTGAAGCGGGTTTTAAGCATTGTGACAAATGGTTACATATTGCACAAAAAAGAGGTACTGGGACTGAAGAGAACAACAGACTTTTACACCCCATCTAGGTTTTCTTCTCTTTTTTTTCCCTCCCCTATAAATGTTTATAATGTCAGATGATGTTAAGCATTTTGTTTGTTATAATCACCCTGGCTGTCTTGTGTTGTGTGGACTGTTTATGTGTTATAAATTAATAATAATAATGATAAAATAAAGGTAAAAAAGGGGCGTAACACAATGTGTGACATCTCTTAAGTTGACCAATGAGGCTCCTGCAGCGCTGTGTGCACCGTATTGTCAGAGTAGAGGAAGAAACAGTCAGAGGAAACGTAATGAACTCACAAGAGTCATTGAACTTTCCATAAATGTAAATGTCCGCTTTAAACCAACACAAGAATCTGTTTTGCTGTGGACTGTACCCACATGAGTGACCTTTGACCTTTTATTCGGAAGTTATGTGTGTGCTTTGGTTAGAGGAATGGGCAGGAAGTCAACACGACAGATCCACCAGCCAGCGCACATGTCTACAGTCCACGTGTCAGACTGTAAGGAGTGGAGATGACCTGATAAATGTAGTCTGAGTGTGTCACAGTATTCTCCTGATCACACACACCTTTAGCAGCCAGGTCCATCAGCACCGGGTCACTGCTGGACCGATGTATCCTGGTTCTCCTGCGGGGAATCAGAGCAGGGGTATGCTGCTGAGGAGGAGTATGAGGAGAAGGATTATGCTGCTGAGGAGGAGGAGTACACTGCTGAGGAGGAGGAGTTGGAGGAGGAGGAGGAGATGGAGGAGGAGAAGGCTGCAGCGGGGGGTTGGCTGGAGGAGGAACACCTCTTGATTGAGATCTTGAGTGAGGACTCATGACTGAAAGTGAGCAGACAGGAAAACACACCTGCTGTTGAATTTAGAAGGCCAGTGTAAAAATCAGAGGGTTTACTTTGATATCAGAAGGTTTATGCTGAATCACAATTACTCATAATTCATATCAAGGTGTCTTACAGGAGGGACAAACCAGAGGATGACCCATCCATCACTTAATGAAATAATAATTGGATGTGTGTTAAAGGAGCAATATGTAAGATATCTACTGAATGAAATCATAAAATGACATTGAAGTGCTGGCTTCTCTAATAACGCAGCAGCCAGCATGTCTTCCCTCTAAGTTTCGATGCCAGTCCTGAATGGTCTGTATTTGTTTAGACCAGAGAAGGTAGGTGGTTTTAAAGCACCCCCACACGGCCGTTTTGGACACCCCTCAGTTTATTTTATATACTTTATTAATCCCCGAGGGGAAATTCTGGTTCTGGCTCAGTTTACCAGATATGAGACCAGTTATCACGGCAAACAAATGGAAGCGGGCAGGTGAACTGGTTCAGACATAACTGATTCTACACGACCTAAAAAGGCTTGGCATTTTTTCTAATAAGCTCCAGGAGCAGACATGTTTTAAAACTAGGATAAATATTGGAGATGCCTCAGAAAAATGGAGAGAGGTTAGAACATAGAAAAGTTTCAAGACCGATGCAAAGCTGGCTAAACACTGAAGCTTCAGTGTCCGCAACATGGCAACTCACATGCCCATAGACTCTAGGGAGGAGGGGGCGGAGGGGGAAACTGTTTTCTCTAGTGTTTTGAATTTGGAGTGCTGTACCAAGTTTAAATGCTACGTTTCAGAGTTACATATTGCTCCTTTAAATGTACTTATCCAAATATTATATACCTGTAGTCTACTTATCTGCACTGTAAAAAATCGCAAGACAAAAACAGAGCCTGCCTGTGCTTTGATCAGCCATTAGAGGGCAGTACAAAGTGTGTGAGTGTGTGTGTGTGTGTGCGTCAGTTACCCTGAACAGAGGCTCCTGGTGGAAGGGGGGTCATGGTCTCCTCTGACACAGAAATTTGGCACTCCTGAAATCAGAAATATAAATGACAAAATCATTTCCATCCTTCTTAATAACATTTAAACACTCCTTCAAGGAGCAAAAACTTTTGTGTGATTATTTTGTACCGATTTGTCTTCCATTTAACAGTTTCCAGCCTCACATTTAGCACGAGAATTACAGATTTAACAGCTTTTATGGGTCACTTAAGTAAAAAAATATAGGAAGTAAATCAATAGCCCCTTAAGGAGTTCTAGCTGCTCCGTCCAACATGCAGATCATGAAGAAAACAGACCAAAGAACTCCTTTGTTCTAATATTTATTAATTGCCACAGCCCTTTTAATTAATTTAGGGTGTTTTCTGAAGTCCTCTGTCATTCATTTTTATGACTTTATGTTTGTGTGACGGTTTGTGTGGCACTGCTGACTGTAAATCAAATAGCTCCTCAGGGATAATAAACATTTCATAGATTCTTGAGACACAGTTACATCCACATGATCAATAGGTTAGAAATCTGAATCTTTATCACACATTGTTTGGCGGTGGGTTTTAAAAAAAATTAGAAGCTTTGATGAAGCTGAATCAAGTATTCCTCTTCACTGTCATTTCAGTGTGAAGGCAGCTGCAGAAAGTTAAAACATTTATTGAGTGCCTTTTAAGGGACCCAAGGAAGCTCAAAACAGAACACAAAAGACAAAGCAAAATACTTAGAAGTGGCAACAGTCACACCAGCGTACTCTCAGACGTGCTATGAATAAAAACAAACAAAATGATGATGACTGAGTATCCTGTGTGTATTCTACAGTCTGTCAGGATGACAGAGGAAGTCCTTTTGTTTTTTTCACATGGCCCCTCCTCCACCTCCTGCTTGCTGATTAAAACACTTTTTTTCACCCTGATAAACCAGAATTCATTATCCTGGTTAGTTAAAGGTGTTAATGAACCATACCTGTGTTTCTGTGAGGGCGGAGCTTCCAGCAACAGCTTCGTATGGAGGGGGAGGGTCCAACGGACAGAAGACCTCCACTCCTTTTATCCGAGCGCCGTAGATATGAGGAAGAGGAATCACACTATCCCCGAGCATTCTGACAAAAAAAACACAACACACACACCAAACACACAAACAACACACATCACACAGCAGCACAAACAACAAACACACACACACACACACACACACACACACACACACACACACACACACACACACACACACACACAACAAACACACATCACACACAACCAACACACAGCACAAACAACAGTCATGAATAAATAAGAATGTTTTACCAAGCTAACATAAATAACATGCTAACAGTAACACTACAAGACAAGCTAATTAAAAAACTAAATAACAAGCTAGCATCAACTCTACAAAAAAAGCTTCAAACAACTTTCAAAAAAAGATAACCACTTTACAAAACGACAACTAGAATGCTACAAAAAAGCTAACATAATCAAAACAAACAAGCTAAAGTCAATACAAACAATTAAACATCAGTGAAAAAATGTCAGAATCTGCCAAAGGTTTGTTTTGGTACTTCAGGGTGTATAACCAATTAAGTTGAAACAATCCTAATGATGTCATACAGGTGAGTCACAGTAAGCAGAGCACACGGGTACCTGCGAGCTAGGCGTGGTGTGTATGAGTAGAAAGTAGAGAAGTATGATGGGGGAGGGGGCGGGGCCACAAACTCATCAGGGTCCGGCACCTGGGCAGCCTGTTCCCTGTCTTCCACTGTGGCCCTGGGCTCGTCCTATCAAAGAACAGGAACACATGACTTCACACATCATGTTAATCATATTTTTAATATATTATTAAATGACTTGTGACCTGAACAGGTGACCGATTTGTTTCTCTCTGTTGCAGGCTTCATGCTAAGATAGACGAACCATACATTAACTGTTACTGTAGCTCAATATTTAACAAACTGGTTCAGTTCAGGTGTACATTGCTTACTTGAACCTATTAGAGCAGACTGATTGTGTACGTAGTGCTTGTGAACGTACCATGCAGGGGGTCCTGCTGGAGAAGATCTGCAGGTATCGGAGAGCGGCTGCCATCAGGCACACAGCTGTAGTGAGAGCATTCAGAGCACACAGTGCAAACAGCACTTTCTGAAGAGAAAACAGAAACCATCAGGTCAAATATTTTTGTTCTAATGTCACTATTTAGATATGAATGTGGTTATGGTGTGAGAATACACGTCCCAGGATCCTCTCTGTTTGTGTGAAAAGGTTTCCTCTCTACCCTTACCCCCCTCAGATTCTCTACATTTCTTCTAACCAGCAGAGTCATGATAGGCTGAGTGAGGCCTCATGCGCTTAGTTAGACACAACCGGTGGAGGGAGATAAAAGAAAGGTTTTAGAATGATGTTTTATATTGAACATCTGTGTTTTTATTATATCTGCATTATTGTACTTTTAAATATTCTCATGTTTTTGTGTTGAACTCTTGTTTCACTAGGAATAACATGCTCTGGTTTCACTTCAGTAGTGTGGAGGGAGCCGTTTGAGAAAGGCTGATGGGGAACTTTAGAAACAAACTTTCAACCTGTTTGGAGCACAGTTCTTGGATCCCTTCACACAACTTGCCTGTATCATAAAATATGAGATTAAAATCTACTCCTAGACTGTTGAGCGTGACACCCTACAGAGTACAGCCTGCCGGAATATCACTAGAAGAAGAAGAAGAAGTTTGTGGGGAAATGTTGTTAGATGTGCAGCTCGAAGTGAGGCTGTGTTTCTTTCAGTTTGATTCAGATGTATTTGATTTATCTTAATTTACACAGACTCTTGTTATTTAATTTGGATGTAAGTGTCTGTTAAAGTTTGAATACACCCAAAACAAAAAACAAACCATACAGCAGATGATTTAATATTCTGGAAATGTGGGAGCTAGGATGACAATCACTGGCACAGATTTTAGGAATGCCCAGTGTGTGTGTCAGTGGCATGTGTGTATCTGTGTGACCTTCAACAGAAACCTCATGGTGCTGCAGGAGTGACAGTATAAAATATGTCAAATGTGTGTGTGTGTGTGTGTGTGTGTGTGTGTGTGTGTGTGTGTGTGTGTGTGTGTGTGTGTGTGTGTGTTAAATGTGTGACCTTTAACAGGATCCTCATGGTGCTGCACGAGTGAGCAGGATGAAGCTCCAGCAGCTTCTCCTGTGGACACTCGGAGGTCGAAGACACAGAGCAGCAGTAACACACATCTCCAGCGTCACTCTGAAACACACATGAAGAGGGATGAAGACACATGAAGAAGAAATAAAAGAGGGAAATGTAAAAGAAGGTTACACACAAAGAGCCTCACCAGTTGGCAGCTGGTCAGACTGGAAACCAGCTGGGCTCCCTGGCAGCACAGGATGAATCCGGCCAGATTCAGGAGCACGCACACGACAGACAGCAGCACAAACACATTCACCTGGATTGGGGGAAGAGGGATTATCAAACACAGAGGATATTTGTCTAATACATTAAATCAATGATGTTAAATCTGAGACAGACCACAGAGACATGAGCTGATTTCAATTTAGGATAAAGTCAATCTGAATTCACTATAGTTTCACTTTTCTCACTCAAAGTTTAGTTTATTTATTGTTCACGTGTTTATGAGTTTAAATCCGAAATATTTCTTTAGTCAGTGTTTGATTGAAGGCGTGAAGACATAACACATGGACACCAGACAGAAGAAAGTACACCTGAGGAACAAAAACACACCTGTGAGCAGGTAAACTTCCCGATGATGACGGCTTTCAGTTTTTATGTTAAAGCTTTTTAAAGCCAGAAGGCTGACAGGATAAGATAAGGATTGTAACACACTTTTATGTTTTACACCCTGACAGACAGCACACAATGAACGAAAAACGGAACAAAAGAACTCAGAGCTAATTAAGAGATACCTGCTAACCTTTTTACCTCCCCTGCATACCTCCCTGCCCACCTGTGTGCTCTCTGGCTGTCACTATTTATCAGAAGAGTCTTTCAAACTAAAAATAAAACAGCTTCAGGTGAGTTCACAGGTGACTCTTCATACCTGAGCAGTACTGATGAGTGTGTAACATCCTGAAACATTCAGACTGTAAGCTCTTCATCAAACACGGCTGAATTCATCTGAGGCTTATTGTAAGAAGGAAGTTCAACATACTAAGGTGATCTTTAGGTTATCTCTTTAGTTACCTTCAGTTACCTTAAGTTATATTTAGTTCCATCTAGTTATCATTAGTGACGTTGAGTCATCTTTGGTCATCTTTGGTTACCTCTAGTTATCATTAGTTATCTCTTAGTTATCTATAGTTACCTTTAGTTTGACTTAGTTACCTTTGGAAATCTTAAGTTATAATAAGATATCTTTAGTTATATAAAGTTACCTTCAATAACTTTTAGTTATCTATTAGATTTATTTTCGTTAACCTAAGTTATCTTTAGCTTCCTTTAGCTGAGAACTTTAGAAGTAAGATAACTCAAAAGTCCCAGTGTCCTCCTTTTCAACAAGTTAAAATAAGTTTCAGAGTTCCTGATAACATGTCTGTGAAGTTTCTTGTTATAAATCCACTCTGATCCTGTGTTTGATCATGCCTATAAACCCCTCTATTTCAGCCCTGCTCAGAACAGACTGTTTCTGTGTCTGTAGCTTTAAATGTAAATGAGTTGTGTCTGACCACACCCCTCTCTTCGCTTTCTTACACCATGCCCTATTGTTTTTAGTGGAAAGGCAGACTCATAGGTCAGATCAAACACCTATCTGTAGGAGTGTCAAACACCTGGGGGAGGGGTTACTGCCCTTTGTGATGTCATGAAGGGAAAATCTCCAAACATCGGGTTTGAGCACACATTTTCTGAAGAGTGGAGCAGGCAAAAGATGGAGAGGATGGACTTTTCTCATAATTGGGGGGTTTAGGCAGACTAGGGACACATACTAGTGTTAGAAAAACGTGGTAAAGTGTATTTCGCAAAATGTGTGACCTTTAAAGGTGCACTACGGAGATTTGGTAGTGACATTTTAAAGTTGGAGAAGTGAAACAATTCTATGCTATATTTTCTGACTAAATACACAAACTTTATTCAAAGGAAAAAATGGGTCCCTGAACACTGTTTGGAGCTAAAAAGCTACCAGGAGAGTTACACTTTCACTGTTGTGGGCCCCCCACCATAACTTCTCGTGTAACATTTTATCTTCAAACAGTGACAGCGACCAAATTTTCCTCTGAGGACAGTTTGTATATAGAGCTATAAACATATACCACAGAAACTGTACACTTCTCCAACTTCCACATTTCTCTACCAAAACGCCAGAGTGCACCTTTAAGAGGAATAACGATAAGTTAAGATAACTAAATGTAACTAAAGATAAGATTAGTTAAGATCACCTGGGTATATTTAAACTCACTTCATAGTATAAGTATCATGTTTGGTTTCAATCCAACAGAATTGTTGATCGGTGATCAATTATCAACTTATGGTTACTTACCAGAAGCAGCATGGGCCTCCTCCACGTGGTGAGTCCAACCACACCTGACAGAATCACCTGAAAAAACAAAGATACTAATGTTACAGTACGACACAAAATAAACAGAAACACATATCATGCAATACAACCGAGTGAAGATACACCTTAAATACTAGTAGTTTTATATTTCTCACATGTAAAGCTGTTTTTTCTATACTCTGACCTCACATTGAAAACTGTCTGTAGAATTTAGAACATAATTGAACTACAATTAAACATGTAACAGCACTAACCAACAGCCTGACACATAACACACAGCAGGTTTTATAAACTGGAAGAGTGAATTAACATCTTAAGCAAGTTTTTTTTATTTTAGATGGTCTGTCGGACACACAGGGACAAAAAAACTCAAATCAGTCAGTTATCAATTATAGGTATTATCATCCCAGGTTTTTATTCTCTGTTAAATTTGACTTTTCACATTTCACAAGTTTTCTTCAGAATCATTATAATTCAGTTTTTTATTTTTCCTCTCCAAAATTAATACATATTATAATGTAATATAATATAGACCTACTACAATAATAGGCCTACAATAACTGTAGTGAATTATTGTTGTTTTAGCCTACTGAATCAACGCTTTAACATGTTTTACATTTGATGAAATTATGCAAATAATACATTATACACCTACTCACACACTAACTAACTCACTCTCTCACACACACACACACACACACACACACACACACACACACACACACACACACACACACAGTACTAATATAAACCAGACAAAGTGACTTCAGCTCATCTGTTTTTGAGATTAACAGCTGGTTTGTCGTCATTTCCGTGTTTAAAAAGGTAAACACTGATATTACCATTTAAGTGTGAATCTGTGAACACTTTGGGTTACTTTATGATGTATAAAACACAAACTTTTCATGATAACCCCCCCTCGTTAACCGTTTACTCACCGAGGAGCCGGCCCAGAAGGGACATGCGGTCCGGACGGGTGGGGACCCGGACAGGGACAGAGCTCCGACGGACAGAGCCACCATGGAGCCCCCGAGCAGCAGCTGCAGTAAGCCCAGAGACAGCAGCGGCCGCCCGGGCAGCAGCAACCGGGAGCCTCCGCCGCTCAGCCGGGACGAGGCGGAGAGTCCGCGGGGTCTGTTTCTGAAACACGGCTCTGCGGTCACCGGACAGCAGGACCCGGGCAGGACAACCGGTAGAGACATGAGAGGATGAGAGGACACCGAGCCGTGGTCAACACGAGAGAGCAAGTGAGTTAGCACGGGTTAGCACGAGTTATCTCCTGCAGCTCTCCTCCTCCATCATGGAGTCCAAGCTGAACAACATGCAGGCTGGAGATCCACTTTCACATAGTTTGGCACGGGTCGGCGGGATGGGGGCTGGTGGGGGTCATGTAAACAGACTCCTCCTGAAATACACCGATCACATGATCATATGGTCACATGATCACATGTAGACTGCAGGACTCACTCTCTCTCTCTCTCTCTCTCTCTCTCTCTCTCTCTCTCTCTCTCTCTCTCTCTCTCTCTCACACCTTGGGAGTTATTCTGTTTTAAAGGGGACACATTATGAAAAATCCACTTTTACAGTGTTCTTGAACATATATTTGGGTAACCTGAGTGTCTACCGACCCACGAAATTAGAAATAAAACCACCCAGTCCTTTGTTTGTGGTCTGCATAAGTCTTACAACACAGACAAAAATGCTCTGTTTCAAATTTTCTCAACTTGTGACATCACAAGTTGGATTGTGGTAAATATACCCTCCCCTCCCCTGTTTTCTCCACCTATGGACTCCACCCCCAACCTAGAGCAAAACTTTTGTGCAGGTCTGCCTTTTGTATTCTCGCTAGCGAAGGATTCATGTCTACCGGGAAAACTCAGGGGGGGGGCTCATTGCATTTAAAGAGACACACACACCAAAACGGAGCATTCTGAGAGAGCTGGTTTATACAGGGTCACAAACCTCCTCTGGTGCTAAATTCATGTTATATTTTGACCAAAGCACAGCACAGATGTTTCATTTAGACCACAGGGGACTGTTTGAAAAGATGGAAAAGGGGATAATATTTCCTCTTTAACATGGAGGGAGGGGCTTAATGGAGCAGGCCGTAAACATTTATCTGTGATCTGTGGGGGAATACAAGGAACCCCATACACTCGGTAGATTCCCTCCTCCTCCACCAGCAGTTCAGACAGTGTAGGCTCTAGCAGTTGGATGAGTGGTCTAGTTTTTCATTAGCGGAAGTAACAAAATGCCATAGTAACAAAAACTGCATGTTGTAAATGGTAATGTCAAAGTAATTTGCTATGGAGAGTGAGACATGGAGTGAGGGAGGCTACAGTTAATGTGAGGAGTCAGCTAAAAGAGGACATTTTTACGAGCTTCTGTCTGGATTTTAATGGATTTTATGACCCAACAGTGAAGAAAAAGTTAGCCAGCAACCCATCAAATGCCAATACATTCACCATGACATTCCAGATTAGATATTTGTGATTAGGTGAAGGATGCTGAGCACTTCTCTGTTTTGGTGGATGAAAGTAAAGATGTGAGCAATATAACAAGTTTCAGTAATCATGCTGAATTTGAAGCTGGTGTTCGAGAAAGTGCAGGAGGAAGTTTTTTATTTCATTGCTGCAGAGGAATTTGACGCTGACTCATTGCTAGCTAGTATCAAGCGCACACTCAGTCATTGTAATATAAATCTGCAATTTTGTGTAGGCCAAGGATGTATGACGGAGCATCGTAAATGTTGGGATGTATCAAAGGCGTGCAGGAAAAGTTCAGAAAGGAGGTACCACATGTGATTTATATACACATTGCCATGCACATAAGCTGAACTTTGTGTAAGTGGACTGTGTGCATAATGTCACTGCTGCTGCAGAGTTTTTTGACACAAATAGTTTTTTCTAGGTCAGGGGTGCCCGATATGTTCATGAAAAAACAAAAATAACTTGAGCCAACAGCACAGTGCATAAAACTCAAGAAGTTATGTGACACTCAGTGGGCATGCCAGTATAATGCAATCTGGGCTGTCAAAAAAACTCTCCCAGCAATCCAGAAATACCCTGCCCAACATCATCGTACAGTCAAAACACATAGGATGACAGAGGCAATAGCATTGAGTGCACTTATGGATATTAAGTTTTGTTTTGCATCTCATTCTTCTTTCAACATGTATTTAGGACAACCAAGTTCATGTCGGATCAGCTACAGTTCTTCATTTTCGATCTTGTAGCAGCACTGTGATCTTGCATAGTCTGAATCACTCTTAAATATATATACAGGAGTAAACAGAGGACCTGTGTGCAAATACAGGAATATCCCCTCTGACTTCTCGTGAGAAATGGCCGGTCCAAATAGCTCCACATCTGGAGGGGTTTGTTGTGGAGGCCCCATTAGAAAGAACATGCTTACCAGCGATACAATTATTGATGCCTTTGCCCTCAACCAGAACAGGCGAATTGTAATTGTTGTTGCCATTGTTATGAAGACATCTGCTGAAGTGTTCACTAGCTCAGTTGTGCGATTTATTTTTTATTCAGAAGTGTGTATGTAGGCAGGGTTGTATATATACCTTCAGCTGAATATTATACTTTTTGTTTTAAATAGAAAGAAATTTCAAATGTCATGGGACAGGTGTTTAATGCACACTTGCTGTCTGTGTGCATGGGTGTGTTTGTGCATGATGGGTGTTAGCAACACATTAGTTGAAAATCCTGAATTTGAGAGCACCATCACTGAAAAGATGAGCACTCCATAGCACCTGCAAACAATCTATCTGGTGGTGCCACTGCACACATGCACAAGGAGAGCATACACACTCCACACAGAAAAGACCTTATCTAGTTTTCACCAATACATTGAAGGTTTCCCTCACTCCTCTCCAGCTCCTCCCCTCTGTTCAACAGGGTCTTTTAAACCAGGAATCTTATTGCTGTGAGGCAAAAGCGCTAACCGCTGCACCACCATGCGGACAATCCATTCATTTTTCCATCCATGTCCCCTTCCCACACCCCAACTGATTATTCTTTTGGACCTTTGGACCACTCCCCAACTTACAACTAAATTCTAGCCCCTCCAATTCCCCTAACCCCCCTCCAATAAGATTCCCCTCCAAACCTCCACCCCCATTTCTGCCTCTCAAAGCTCTAACCCCTTGATCACAAGCAACGTCTTAACTTCCTCCCACCCTCCCCACCCTGTACCCGGCCCATGTTGACGAACCCTTTTCCCTGCCGCTTCCCCCAAGACCCAAACAACCTAGACTGTCCCTTCTTCCTCCCTCCCAAACCTGTACCCAGCACCTCTCACACTACTGCCCCCACAAAATCCACCTCAGCCTCAGGCATCCCCCCAACTCCCCAGTACCCAGGGTACTGCCAGGGGTACCTGTGACTGGGTCACTGGAAAAACAAGTCAAGCCACAAGTTACGTGACTGAGCAGCCAGGGGTCGCTGTTGGACTTTTTCTTGCCTAAGACAGTATGCTACAAGATATCTTCAAGGTTTTTGTGCCTCCGTAATTACTCTGAAACTTTTGAGTGGTTCACAAATCTCCAGTTTACAGTTGGACGGGCCTAAGCAATGAAATAAGGTACCACCATTAGTATAAGCGAGAGGTCATGCCGTTCATTATTTTGAAAGATCTGAGTCACCTCTGCTTTTATTTCTCTGAGGAAACATCTGGAACACCCCCTGTGCTCTAGAGCCCCAAAGGTCCTGATTGCCTCCTCCACATCATCAAGGTGATACAAATTGTATTGAATTTGATTTACTGGGATTTTGAAAGACCACAGTAAGTATATTGGGGAAGGTAGCTGCTTTTGAACAATAGCGCTTGCATTTTGGCCTCTTTGAAGAATACTGTAGTTGCTAGACTTTTCTCATATCGGGGCTGTTACCTCCTCCCTCTGCTCACTTGAGTGCAATATGCACTCAGGTAAGAGGAGGGGGAATTAGAGGGAGGACCTTTGTTTCTCCATCTTAATTTGTTCTCCTTTTTCCAAAACCCAGGTAGTTTTTTTCTTTCCCTATGCAAGTTTAGATTGCCTAACATAATTCGGCTGAGTCTGAGCCAGCGGGTTGTTGTTATAGTCTATATATTCATCCATGCAGTAGGATTCAGAGTCCCTGTCGGTCACTTTTGGTCTACCCGCTGGTACTGCATTGGACTTTGGAGTTTTGTGTGTCTTTGTGAGAAGATAAAACAGTGGAGCGTGAAGATTTTCAGGGTCATACAGAAAATGATTTGATTCATAATTACTATATCAAGCATCTTAAGTCTTCCGTGGTAAGTCCTGCAAGCCCTTTCAGAGATCTAGTTTGTTGGGGGGTGAGGGCATGGGGATAAAAGTAAGCCCCCTTTCTAAAACTTCCTGCTCTGCTATACTGAAGCTGTATGATTAGCACAAGACCCCATGATGTTTGTGAAGTGGGGATCGGTGTAGCTCTTATCCCCACTCAACTGTTTATCTGATCCATCCAATGGTTACTTTCCAGTTATACCTCCACTCTCGTTTTTTATATATTTAACTTGTAATTTTGTATTTTACATTTTGTATTTAAATTGTTGACACTTTATTTTGTTTTAGTTTATTTTTATTGACACTTTGTTTCTTGTTAAATGTTTAGCATACCTGCACTGTCGTTCATTTCCTGCTCTGTGTGACCTTGAATTGCCCCCCGGGGATAAATAAAGTTTTTTGAATTGAATTGAATTGAATTGAATGGTTAAGGGTGGCTTTTGCTGTTTTGGCCGACCAATGGACCAGATCTTTAAATATCACCTGAAAGTGGAGTTTTTAAATTTCTGTAAGGAAATAATATTTACAGACCATTGTTTGGTGTAATTGTTCAATTAGTTGTTGGTGTCTTTCTAATCTGTCTGAATAATTGATTACAGGAACCCAAATCATGTGGCTGTTAGTACGAGGTGGCTGAGCTGTTTATCGGTTGTTAACAGATGTTCAAGGCAGTTATTCAAACCAATCGATAAAACCACCTCCCTTACCTCTGCCAATGGATCTCGCACTATGGTAGATTTCAGATCCTGGGAAAATATATATACTGTATATATTTGATATACTATATAAAGACTGCTGCATGTAACAACTAAACAACCACTTGGCTCACACAGTGAAACACATCTCATTCACACAGAGCTGAAAAGGTTTTTGATTGTGGCCTGGAATTTTATCCAACATCTGAAATTGCTGGATATTGACAGGAACTGGAACATGCAGTGATGTTGGCCAATCCAGAGCATCCCAAATATGCTCAACAAGTGACATGCCCTGTAAGTATGCAGGCCATGAAAGAACTGCTTTTTTTTAGCTTCCAGGAATTGTAGGGTAGAGTGGGGTAAGTTGACCCACCCACTGTTTCTAGGCAACTATGCCCATTTCTGACCATACATACAATATTCTCAGGTAGAATGGCTTCTATGTCAAAGAAAAACTTATCTATGTCTAAAGTTTTGCCTAAACCATATGGATCATTTAGCCAAAGATTGGCCTGAAATGCAAAACTAGGCTGTTATTTCTCAAATGTTGGCTACTGGTCAACTGAACCAATGGTCCAACCATATTTTCCTACAATCTTAGGCCCCGTGTCCACTTAGCATTTTTTCCGGGCAGAAAAGTGCTGGCTGTGAGCTCGGGACATTGACTAGTTGTTTTCATGTGCAGTGGTCTTAAAGCTCAAACTGTTCTCTTGTTCTCACAAATTCAAAACTGTTTAACAAAATGTAAAAATTACAACTGAATTTACTGAAGGGAATAACTTCTTAACAAGTTCTTAACATTCACAACGTTGACATCAGCAAACCACCTAGCCACACTACGCCATACATGCTCCATGCACCAGGATTAAACCGTGAAGAGAACACTTCTTGAAAGTGCCAGACGCCATTAAAGGAGAGCAATTGCCCACTCAAGTCGGTTATGACCACGAACTGCAGTCGGGTCAGGACCCCGCTGGGGACGACAAGCATACAAATGAGCTTCCCTGGGATAGTTATTGAGTTTATTTCTGAGATTATTTGATTAAGCAAACCAATTGTTTCATCAGCTGTCCGGGTGGCTGGTTTCTTGCAGGTGAAGATACCGGATGTAGAGGTCCTGGGTGGTCCTGGTGTGGTTACACATTGTCTGTGGTTGTAAGGCTGCGTGGATGCACTGCCAAATTCTCAGAAACAACTTTGGAGACGGCTGATGGAAGAGAAATTAATATTCAATTCACGGGCAACAGCTCTTGGGGACATTCCTGCATTCAACATGCCAATTTCACATTCCCAAAAACTTGGGGCATCTGTGGCACAATGGCATTGTGCTGTGAGATAAAACTGAACATTTTAGAGTAGCCTTCTATGGTAACCATGCCTAAGGCACACCTGTGCAATAATAATGCTGTCAAAATGGATAATCTCAACAAAGGAAGTGCTCACTTTTAACCAAAATGAAAGAGAACAACATTTTGGAGAAATAGGCTGTGTGTGTGTGTGTGTGTGTGTGTGTGTGTGTGTGTGTGTGTGTGTGTGTGTGTGTGTGTGTGTGTGTGTGTGTGTGTGTGTGTGTGTGTGAAAATCAAATTAGCCTACATGTTGACAAAAAGATGTGCGACGAAAACATTTTCAGTGGCCACAGGCATGTTCAGACATGTCCCCTGTCTCACACTTTCATTCCTGATGTAGGAATGTATTTTGTGGAGTTGAATTCATCATAGTTTTTTCATTTCATTTCCAGAAACTGTGGCTCAATTTCTCAAAACTCTAAACACAAAAAGCGTTAACTACTTTGTCAAAGCTCTACAAATATCTTACAAAATGAAACACAGCACTCAAAACAATGTTCCTTCTTCTCATAGCTGATTCCTTCCACCAAAACAATACACACAGCTATCATGTGTTAGAATCTTACAGAACATCAAATAAACACCGATGTGATCAATTCAAAACACTATCAAAAGCATGAATGTATGTTTTGGCGTCATGAGGCCATGTTACAAATTCAAAGAAGTGTGTGGAAATAAGCTTCCTTTTACCTTTTTGGAAATGTGTACGGTTTTTACATATGCAACACAAATGTTAACTATTTGACGTAACAAAACTCAATAATTTCACCTCTGTAAGTACAATGAGAAAAAACAAAAATGTAATCAGTACAAAGATACAAAAAGATGGAGAAGCAGAGTAAGATTTTCTGACACAAATTCACCAACTACCAGGGTGCATGAAAGTTAAAGGCTTGAAGAGGTCAAAAAGCTCCAGCAACACTTGTAGTATGAAGATCAATTTCATCAACTTTATTAAAGGACAGATCCCAACTTTATTAGGTCTAATAAGTCTTCAAGATACAAAACGATAAAATACATTTTACAGTATTCGTCACTGCAATGCAAAGTGATCCACCTTCTTGCATGACACCTGTAAAATTCACGTGAGGCCTCTTTTATTCTTTGACACATAATTGAAGTGTTCTTCTGGTTGAGTTTGCAAAGATGCAGCATGAGTGAGACTCATTGGGGATCAGGGTGGTGCATTTTGAAGACCAGTGTTTCTGGGTGAACAACGTGTGCTAAATGATGAAATTGTGTTCAGAGTTTTTGCAAAACTGTGATTTAGAATGAGATTTGAGTGAGACCAATGTAAATGAATTGTGTGCGTAGTTCAATTTATTTGTGTATACAATGGGGGATAATATATTGAGGTGACTAGATAGATAGATAAATAGATAGATAGATACTTTATTGATCCCGAGGGAAATTCAAGGCATCCAGTAGCAGTATACAAACATGCAAGACACATAGCAATTGTTACAATAAACACCCCCTGTCCCCCCTCCCATACATATATTACCCAACAACAAAGATTTAAGGAGCCCCTATATATAAGAATACAAAATTAAAATTAAAATTAAACCTGTGCAATTGTAAATAGACCTATACAACTTATATAATGAAATATACAAAACCCGTGCAGGAATAGAAATATATGTGCAATTTAAAAGAAACCTATAAACAGTTAAAGAGCATCTGTAATTAGACCGGTACATAAGAGATGAAGAGTGTTGACCTTCTGAAGGTATGTGTTGTTGTACAGTAGTGTTTAAGATGGAGGTAGTGCAAGGAGTGTAAAAACAGATATTAAACAGTCAGTGCAGACATTAAAGGTGCAAAAAATAAAGTGATTGTCAAATGTGAAAAGCAAAGATTTGTGAAAACAGACATTAAACAGTCATTAAACAGTCAGTGCAAACATTAAAGTGATTGTCAGATGAGCATTAAAGTGTCCAACTAGAGGCTGACTCTTAGGACAGCAGTACAGATGAAAAAATGAGTCCAGGAGTCACTGTGTGCTTTATCCCTGCCGTGACAGTGAGATGTTGTACAGTCTTATGGCCAGGGGGACAAAAGAGTTCTTAAGCCTGTCCGTGGAGCACGCTTGTGACAGCAGTCTGCCACTGAACATGCTCCTCTGCCTGGTGAAGGTGCTGTGCAGAGGGTGGTGGGTGTTGTCCATGATGGAGAGCATTTTGTCCAAAGACCTTCTCTCTGCCACCGTCACCAGAGAGTCCAGCTCTGTGCCCACCACAGAGCCAGCCTTCCTCACCAGTCTGTCCAGCCGTGCTGCATCCCTCTTCTTGCTGCTTCCTCCCCAGCACACCACAGCGTAGAAGAGGACACTGGCCACCACAGACTGGTAAAACATCTTTTCAGAGACTCAGTACTCTGCCACCAGATGGCAGTATAAAACAACATGTTTAATACAATGGTCTCTTGTATTTCACTGATTTATTGAATAATCTCACCTAATTCTTGACAGAATCTCTCAGACTGCAGCGGATATTTTATCTACAGATGACAGTATTTCAAACAAAGCTGAACAAGATAGTTTTTTTTAGGCTACTGATTTTTATTCTAACTCAACTGTATTATGTTTGTACACAAAAAGAAAACGTTTCTAAAACAAATGTATTTAATGAGCTTATTAGGCTACTTGCTTTGCTTTGCACACGCTCCACAATCTTTTACAATAAAGGGTTTATTCATGGTTTGATGAGCATCATGAAAATGATTTTTACCAGAAGCCCTGTGTGTTTGTCGTTCATGTATGAAGTTCAAACAAAGTGAGAAGCAAATCAAACTCCATCCATCCTGAAGACTTGACAGTTATAGCAGCCTGCTATAACCTGCCAATGAGCATACGGGGAGGCCTCTCTGACTCACTCTTATAATTAATGCAGAGTGTTTTTCATGATAGTTCAATTTGTGTTTCTCCTGCAAGACAAAATTTACATCTGCAGGTTTCAAGTTGTTTTTTACGTGATTAGCTTGTTGCTTGTTGAATGTACACACGACACCAGAAGAAACAAGTATTTTTCTGTATCGAGTGATTTTATTTGGATAAGTAAAATAGCGTAGCAGGGCGTCACATTTTTGCTTAAACTCAACACAACTAACTAAAGAAGAATGACCTGTTACAGACAGATCCTGCTGTTACTCTCACACCTGAGGTCCAACAGGTTACGTGTAATTGGTCCCACAGAGACCAGTATGACACAGAATGAAGTAATCAAAGTGAACATGACCCCTGTAGGGCCCAGTGTGCAGTCAATTTAATGTTTTGTGTTTAATGTTTAAAGACCAAAAAATTGTAAAAATGGTATTTCACCATCTTCAAAGTTGTATTACATTTGTTTCCTTGAATCCAGCCTAAATCCAGCCCTCTTCTGGGACTTATTGGATCAAAGTTATCCCCATCCACTCTAAAGTTTTCCACAACAAAAACTGCAGGTTGGATAAAAAAGCAGGATTGAATTACCTGATGTTTGAATAGAATTGATCTGCAATGTAGTAATCATATTCTTTTTTGTACAATGCCTTTTCAAATTGATCCTATCCAATAACTTTCATACAATCACAATACTCCTGAACGACTGCCCTGGTTAGCTGTATACCAGTGAATAAAGGTGCACAGTTAAAATGGCCCTCGCACATATAAATGAAATACAGCCCTCATTAAGGTTATTTATTACACCTGTGTTTTCCCTGTCTGACACTATAAAATGAGTCCTTAAACAAACTCTATTACTTTATTGCTTTCAATTATACAACCGTGATAAGTTAAGGCAGTCAACAACAAAGAAGGTACTGCATGTGTCAACAAGAGTCTCCATGGATAATTATTATCTTTCACTTGCCATTTTCCATTTTTACCCGAGCCTAACAACTGTTCAACAGTGCGGCCTGCCTCTTCTGTCAGTGTTTAATAAAGTGCCTCTAATAGCTCGGTGCTCTGTGTCAGCTTAAAGGAAACCCACTGAAACCCCTGAGGAAGCTGTAGCCAGGCAACAAAAGCCAGCCGTGGTCAACCTCTTTTCTTCTGACCGAAGAAAATGGGAGGTCAGACTTAGAGGCCAGATCCCAAATTGTCAGGGCAGGATTACAGAGATGAAATCATTCCTCCCTCCTCTGTTGCAAAAGTCTCTGTCAGTCTGTCCGTTCATCCTCCGTCTATAATCGTTTTCTTTTTTTGAAGACTGCACATGCATGCAACAACAGAACAAATCCTGAGGAAAAACTTGCCGACACCAATCAGGGGGGTTGCTATTCCCGGCTGTCAAGTGTTTTTGTTATGCAAGACCCAATTCTGTGCGTGTGTGTGTGTGTGTGTGTGAGTGATAGAGAATACACAGAGGTAATTAAGGCCCAGAAATATTGTGCTGTTTATGCTGAATATTTGTATATGTGCCTCAAAAGCCGAGACGCAGAGGACCGTTTGGCCTTGAACTAACCTTGTGGAATTATATGTGTAACCTAGGTTTGGCTAATGAACACAACATTTGTGCTTTTTATGACACCCAAACTAATAAAACTAGGAAACCAGCCCTGAAATAAACCCTCACTCACGGATGTAAGGAAGCGCCTGATTCAAGGCGGAACCATTAGGGCAATTCAATAGAAAGATAAGAGAACGAGGAAATATTGACTGGCCTGATCTCTGTGTTTGACCCTTAGATGAGCAACCTGTTTGTTCAATGAGACCTACAGATGTTAGTGTGTATAATGCCTCGATTAGGATTCCAGAGGCAGCAGTCTTACTCCCTCTGACCTTTTCATCTGCCAAAACAAAGAGATTAGTTCACCCTCACAAGGGACCAGAGGGGCACAGGGCCAATGAGAATGTCCGATATCATAGCATATGAAATAACTTAAATATCCATTTGTAAAAAATGTGTATAAAGTATGACACCATTTGTGAATTTCTGCCATTTTCGTCTTCCCTCCCTCCCTCAGTACGCTTAGCAGCCTCTTGATTTAATGGTTGCAGGCTGGGGGAAGGGATTCACACATGAGAGAAGTGCAAAGCAACATGAAAAGCACTAAAAGCCAGGATATTACACTAAGGGAACACTTTAAAACAGAATGTGATTCGAGCCCTCATTTTACAAAAGTAATGAAGGCAAAATGTGAATTTAAATGCTCAAAACGACAGCTTGGGAAGTGCTCTGGCCAGCTATGTGGTACATGTTGTTCCTGTGATCCGGAGCGATTGCTTGTATGTGGGTCTCTCTAAAATTAAAATGCAGAGAGCCAAGATGCTAATGTTTCTGGATCTGCTTCACTGACAAGGAGAGTCTGGCCCTGTGTACTCATTAAGTGTTTTTCTCCAGATGAGCTTCATTTCATAGCACAATAATGTGCCTTTGTACCCTCAACAGTTACTTGTAACAATTTAAACAGCATTATTGAAGATCCCTTCATTGTCGAGTTGAAGCTTCTTGGCATCCTGGGTCCTTTTCAAAACAAAAGGAACAATTCTCTTTTATTCGGGGGTGTTTCAAAAGAAAAGACAGGTGGGAGCAATTCAATTTCAGCGAAAAGAGAGGTCTGACAGTGTGATTGGTCAGCCCAGGTCTAGGCAGCGGAAGCAACACAGTCAATTACGCTGAGAAACACCCCTGAGAGCTCCTGAAGGGCCAAACTGCCCTTGGAGAACAGTTTGCTAGGTTGTTTGAGAGGCTGTCAGTCAAAAACAGTTTTGGCTTACTGTGAGAAAAATCCTTTACTTGACCTTCTGACTTTTTGATCAAGCTTAAATGTTCCTCACAGACAAAATCTTACCTTCTTCTTTTCTCTTAGTTGATATATAGAGCAGTGTAAACCAATTGACTGTAATAAAGAAGGGGGCTTGGCCACTGGTAGCCTCTTATTTGTAATTTCGGCTGCTGACATATTGGTTTTTGTTAACCTTAAGTGACCATATTTGGAAGACAGGAAGGACACACATTGCTACATCACCAACTAGATCAATAGCAACTTGTCAACCACAAATACCAATGCATTAACGCATGCCCTGTTGTATCCTCTATTTCACTCTAAGTGAAACCAAAACTTACCAAACTGAAATCAAACTGAATTTAAGAAGACTTGGTCCAGCCATTGAGACCATAAACCTATTATGAAAATATTTACTGCGGTTATTAATTAATGGGGTAGAAGGGTGATCCACACAACACAACCTGTTTGTGCAACCAGTGGAGTCGCCCCCCTGCTGGCCTTTAGTAAAAATTCAGGTCTAATGCAGTTCTGCATTGACTGCACATTTGAAACCAGGCTGGATTCACCTTCTTGTAGCTTGAAGTCAAACATTTTTTAATCTGCATGCCACTCAAAATAAGGACCCGCACACTACACTGATATTCAATACTACAAGCTGATCTGAACTGTGCTGTGATCCCAGACTTCCCCGGTGAATAATGCACACAGATACAGCACACTGTTTTTGATCTAAGAATGAAACCAACATTTCAAAACATGAATTGTTTAGTTAAGGGTTTCTTGTATATTATATACAAGTACAGTAAAAGTGTTGATTGGCTACTATCTTAAAGGAAGAATGTGTGATATTTTACACATAAATACAGCAGAAATCAAGTATATCCTGTCAATGTCTCTCTGAGTCACGACTGTCTACAATGAGTGACAATCTTGAGTCCCTCCAGCTGTACTGTTTACGGAGTCGTGTTTAAATCATGTTTACATGGACAGGACGGCCTTGTGTATAAAGCTGTTTTAGTCAAGGACTAGAGAAAAGAAGAATAACATACTCACTGCTTATCTGGATGTCACATAAGTGTCTTTAGATCACGGTCATTTTGTGTCCATTTATGTGCAAGTGAAGCTATGAGTTAACCAAAGTGTGCTAACATTAGCCTGCTAATACAACATCGCAGGCCACAGGCGATCGCAGCTCGAGCTAAGGACAATTTTGTCCACTGCTTGCGCTTAATGGTGCGTTCTTATTCATACCTCTAGATTGGTTGGAGGTGTGCCGCTGGAGGAGACCAGACGCTTCAGAATAGCGCAGGTGTCACTAAACAGAAGTTTGTTTTGGTTTCATGCTGGTGCTCAAGGGCGACATCTACTGGATCACAAAGTTGCACATTCTTCCTTTAACACTAAACTATTATTATTTCCTGTGAATGAGCATGCAACAATTAATACTGTTTCTTAAAGCGATGTAGTCTGGCTTCAGTTGGCAATTATGACTTAAACTAAGACTAGTTAAGTTTGTTTAAAGGTTATGGCTGAGAATAATGTGGATGAACTGACCTGCAAATTCCCAGAAATGGATCTATTCTTTGCTTACAGTATATTCACACACTTAGAAAACCAGGCAGGCATACAAGTTGTGTTGGACCAGATACTAGAAAATACACGTAGTCATTAAAGACAATAGTAAATGTTCTAGTTAAGTTTAATACCACAACGAGTAGTGACTAACAATAGGTTTCCTAGGAGATAAATACAATGCTACACAGTGTTCTTTCTTTCTGACCACATCATAAACTATAAATGTGTCGCTCCTTTACAGGCCTTGTATGTATTCAGTAATGATATATACAACAAAAGAACCCCGCTCTGACAAAGTCCTTCACTGACACTTTTATTTTGTTTTACGGCACTTGATATACGGTTATTGTATGGCACATTTTATGAGAAAAAAGGACGCACACACATTACACTGCAGCTCAGACCTTGGCAGAAAGCATTCAACTTATATAGCTACTATCAAGATTCTGTGGGAATGATCTTTACATCATTTGTGAGGATTTTAGGTCATAAGAAAAGCATTAAGAAGATGCTACCAGATCTTCTGAATATACAGTATGCCTGGAGCCATAATGTGAGCTCTAATGGTCTCTCCTCCATAAGCTCCTCTGTTGATAGTCATTAAGACATTATATTTCACAATCCCTTAATATGTTTCATTGATATATTAACATAAAACAGCAAAATTGAAAAAAAGCAAAAAAACATTTGCAGCGTCCCAACCCCTTTGTCCTTTTTAATACTCTGTTGGTCCAAGCGCTCACATTTAGCAAGTAAACATGAACAAAAATCCTTCTGAACACATCCCAGTGCTTCAAAAGAAACATGACTGATGTTTACCAGAATAAATGTTGTCTCTTTATGTCCAGAGCACATGGAGGATGGACTATACAAACTTAAGTTACAAAAGTGCTAATGTAAAGTGCCTTCAGCTGCCCTTCAATGCTTAAACTTGTCCAACCTTTATGCCGTCACTTTGTTATCTACTTCCTCTTTCATGTGAACATGTTGAACTGAGGCCAATGCACCATGCTGCTAAATGGTCCTCAGTAGTCTCCTGTTGGACTGCTATTGAGAGGTTTCTAACTTTGAAAATGTCAATCTTCCTTTTGGACCCAATGAAGCAAAACAAAAGTGCCAAAAGGATGGCACAATGAGGGCGGAAGAGGCCCAAGTGGTTCCTTTGTCGTTGTCTGACAAGGATGGGTCTAAGTATTGATGCTGATAGAGCCATTGCTAAGTGTTGACCCCTTGGTGACCTCTGTGCTGACAGTGGAGAGCGGGACGCTTTCGTACCGCTCCGCCACGCCCCAGCAGCGACAGCGCAACAGGGTAGACTTCAGCTGCTTCTGGAAATTGCTGTTGAGGAAGCCGTAAATAATGGGGTTGACGCAGGTAGAGGCCATGGCCGCAAGGTGGCAGAAAGAGAAGATGACGTCATGGCCACAGGTTGGAATGGCCTCATGGTTCCAGTCAAACACTGTGTTGAAGACGTTGAGAGGGAGCCAGGAGATGGCGAATGCCACCACTATGGAAACTAACATGGCGTTGATCCTCATGGAGCCCTTGTTTTTCTTTTGGGTGGCATTCCTGCCGCGCTCCACCATGTCCTTCCTCCTTCTTAGGCGCAGGTAGACATGCAGGTAGCAGGCCATGATGAGGAGGAGAGGTAGAAGGTACTGGAAGACAAGGAGGGAGGTGGTGTACGCTCGTCGCTCTTGAACTGAAGGCCACCGCTCCATGCAAACAAGATGGTCACCAACTGGGAAGGGGATGCTCAGGTTCTGGAAAGGCAAGGTGAGGACACTGTAGGAGAGGAAAGGCACCGAGATTAGGCAAGCCACGATCCAGGTGACAGCAACAGCCAGGTAGGACTGACCCACCACGGGCTTCCATCCAGTTGGGTGGACGATGAGCTGGTAGCGTTCCATGGCGATTAGGACAAGGGAGAAGATGGAGACAGTAACAGAAATGCACTGGATGAAGGGTGTTAGCTTACAGAGGGCGTCTCCAAGGATCCAGTGGTCCATCAGGGTGTAGATAATCGTGACAGGTAGGCACACGATGCACATGAGGATGTCAGAACACGACAGGTTGGCGATGAAGATGTTGGTGACATTCTGCATCTCTTTGTGACGTGTAATGACAAACACCAGGCAAGAGTTCCCAATGAGACCCACCGCCATCACCGTGCTGTAGGCGATGATGAGGAAAGTAGTGCCGCTCACAGAGAGCGAGCAGTCCTCGTTAAAATCCAACGGTATCTCTCTCCACAAGGCTTGGTTGTGGTTGGTGCTGTGTTGCAGCTCCATTATGGTTTTCCTGGGCTCACTTCAGAGGCCGGGGTTTAATTGGAGTAGTTGTTTGTGTCACACAAGCTGTAATTACTTCATGAATAATATTTGCATTGCTTACAGCTCTCCATTATCCTTCACCTTTGATACAGCAGTCTTCATTTGCTGCCTGAAAAAAAGAAAAGAAAAGGGGTACCTTACACATTTTCCTATTCATAAAATTGTTGTTTTTAAAGCCTGTGGGAATTTGACATGAAATCATCACACTGCATACATCATAGCATAGTTTAGAGTCTCATTCAAAAATCAAAAAACGAGAATCAAAGTTCCTAATTTTGCGGTTCGGACAATTTCTCAAAATTGTGTGGATGTAGCAGACCACACCTCGATTAACATAACCCTAGCTACCAGCGTGACGTTATTCTGGCCCTTTGTGTTGGAGTACTTTTGAGTGAGAATCATCAGAGAAGGAATGAGACGGCCTGCCATCTGACATTTTCAATATTCAAATTCTTGTTAGCTGAGATACTCTTAGCATCTCAGCTAACAAAGCTAATGACGATGTCTGTAGTGTTACCTTTGGTGAGTTATTGCTGAGTTAAACTACCCACGAAAAAGATAATAAACACAGCTAGTTGATCATCAACTAGCTGCACCTAACTTCAGTAGCTTAAAATTAACAACTACAGTCAACAATCAGCACCAGGTGACACAAAAGCTGGTCGTTCACAGCTAATTAGCGACTGTGAAGCTGTTGCTATGCTTCGGCTGTGTCTGAAATCACTCCCTATTGAACACGCCATTTTGTAGTGGTGTCCAAATTGTGAGTGAGCATGAGCCTACGCTATATAGTCCACTCACTGTATCCCAGAATGCATTGTGAAAAGTAGTGTACTGCCGCTGGTCACTCTCCGAGCAATATATACCATCATGCATTGCGGTTCAAGCATTTTACGAGCGGAGAGTGGCGTTTGACTCGACTGCTCTCAGACGGACGAGAGGAGCAACCAGCGTGAACACAGAAATACAATAAAGTTCATATTTGGAGCGTTTTTACTGAAATCTTTGATCTGTTTTAATAAAGAGTAAAATATCGTGAACTTTAGTAACGTTAGTTTGTCCTAATGATGATGACAGACACGAGATCAGAGTCTGTGAGCATTAGTAACGAAGTTTATGTTTCCTTATATCTAAAGTTCAATATTTTATATGTATTTATTATTTGTAAATGTTTTGTGAAAATACACTCGGTATAATATAAATTCACTGAAATTCATGTCGCTATATACGGTTATTATTGATCATTGTTGAACGTTGTCAAACTGAACGTTTTAATTGCGTAACAACGACGTCACTGTCAGCGGCCGGCGAGTAGTGTCCGAAATGTTCTGTAATTTTGCTGAATGGGAGCACTATATAGTCCACTACATATAACACACTATATAGTGAGTAGGGAGTATAGGAAGTGAGTGAGTGATTTCAGACACAACCTTAGTTTAGTAAACTAATGCTTAAATTTCATACTGAAAATGTGAGCGCAATTCAAGAATCTGGAGTGTTCAGGCAAATAAATGTTAATATTGTTAACTTAATTCAGTCTTCTTTATACTTTCAAGATGCTTATTATTATGTAAACAAGGCCCCATTACACTTGTGAATTTTTTTCTCTCTCTAAATTTGAATTCCAGCTCCATTGAAATCTGCAGCATGAAAGAAATTGCCCCTCACTTGCTGGGAAAGCTCATTTCATCATTAATTCTTTTAAATGACGCTGTGTGGCAGAAACTGATTTCCTCGCTGCAGGAAAATTTTTAAAATTTGAAGTGCTCCTTGATGTACTTCTCAAAGTGTCTTTTTGGAGCTACGGTGCATTAAGTGTTCAAATTTCTCCTTTGAAAACGCTGGCACTAGATTGAATATTACAAAACCAGAGATTTATGAAGGGAATAATTCGCTTTAGTATGTTGATATCATGGGGCTCTTGCCACAGCTTATTCCATCTCCTCGAGGACAGGCATTACAAATAAATGATGTGCTGACGGAATATCATCAAGAAAACAGCACATCAAGCCTTCATACTATCGCTCTAATATCATGCTAATTTAGATTTACATCACAATAACGGTGATAATGACTGCTCATTTAGAGAAAATCATTCCCTTCCTCACTTTTGACAGCGGGAATTGATTTTGCTTCTGTCCATAAAGAAGCCCACACCTCTGATTGTCACTGAGCATTCATAATAGCTTCTCAGATTCAAAGCACATCTTAAACAAATTAATGTACTGGAACACCGAAGAGAAATACTATTTTGTTTCACCAGGAACATCTGAGTATAGTGTTTGTGGATGTGTGCATGCAGGCATGTTTTAATGTGTTTGTGCTGCAGTCAAAACAGTACTGATTAACTAAGATGTGCTGCCGGCTCAATTCCCCAGAAAGTGCGACACAACAAGGCACACAGAATAAAATCTACAGGATTTATCATTTTTAATTGAGGACTCGCTAACGATGATAAATGCTGACAGGTAGGACATTAATTGCTCGTGGCTGTCTCTATTATGAGCGGAAAAGTCCTATTATAGTGTGCTGTTTCCTCCGTGGGGAACGCAAACAAAGCCAGACTATCCATAACAAAGTAAATACTAATACCTGGAGCCAACTTTTGAACTACTTAAATTCCTTTGTGGTACACAGTCTCCTCTGTTCCAGCGTCTGGATAATTAATCCTCTGCTGGATGTCAACCTGACTCAACCTGGCAGAGGGTCTAGATATGTGGTCCGCATATTATAACCAAGGAGCAGCCTTGATGTTGATTATTTATGGCAGCTTTTGGACACTTAAAGTGATACATGGCTTGTGTTGTGTCTGCTGGAGGACAGTGCAAGCAGTGTTTCTTGGAAATCTACAACAAATATTAATACTCGACCTGACACATAAATTATACAGATGATCTGCATATTACACAACAAAAAGCATGCATGAAAAATTAGGAAATATACTATACAAGGAGCTATGATGTCCCTGAAGAAAGAAAAAAACAACATGAAAATAAATCAAAGCAGGAATTTTTAGAAAATTGGGATGTTCATATTTACTCATTTTTTATCGGGTTTTACACACATTTATTAGCTCATCATTAGAGTTAAGTCATCTCATAAATAAACTTACTAAACAGTCATATGTTCGCTAATGCTTAATTTGACAATGGACATGACGAACAGGTTTTTCTGCATGTCTATCCAGTGTCCCTGCAGCTGTCCGGGACTCCCTGACTGGTCTGTCTGCAACTGTGTGTCTGCGCGCGCGCTACGAGGGACTTTCTGGGCTCCGGACAGGTGCAGGAGACTCCTCTGTCCTCTCGTGCACCATCCTGTGTTATCACTGATCCCAATCCCCTCTCTTAGGGAAACTCATTAGGCTACACATTACCGTCAGGACCCGCTGAACGTCCACTTAACTACAACCAACTTGAACCCATTTCCCAGAACAACTTGCCAGCGGCAAGTAAGAAAAATTATAAATCGCATCAGCACAGCAAACAGGAAATTCAAAACCGGCGCGTGCGGTTTTAAAAACTCACAAAATAACGGCTTTAAAAAAACATGTTAAATTGAAACATTGAAATTATGAAATCGTTATCGCGGCATTTTAAGAAGAAAAAGAAAGAACCGACCACGAATGTCTTACTTTTAGTTTACCCTGCAAACCTCAAAAAGAGTTAGGCTAGCCTATATTCTTTCTGAAAAGTCAATGTCAAATTAGCCATTGTTTCTTACCGAAAGATTCCGTCTTCTTGGACTTCGCGAGCAGCTTTGCACCAGGTGAGACACAGCTGATGTTTTGGTTGAAGAGAAGGTAGGAGGCGTCCTGCCAGGAGCTCTGATAGGAGCTGAGAAATATCTTGAAGCGACCTTATGCCTCAGACTCGGGCTGGGATGTGATTGGGAACATGTTACATAATAATTCAGCGTAACCCGCACTCACGTACGCACACGCGCGCACAGGCACGCGCACAGACAGGGGCCAGTGGGGAAATTGAGTTATTTGAAATGTGTACACTAGCCTACACATGATCTGTTTCGCCCAAATGTAGCCTATTAGTGAAATTAGAGGATTATTTTAGGGCTAATGTAGGGAGAGGCTGAATCTTCTCATTATGAGGCGAGTTTGATTTCATGTATTCCCCTAATGAGAAGTTTACCCGACAGAAATACAATATTGATACATGATTGTTTTGAATATGTAAATATCCAATTGGGCGCTCTGTGTTTGCTTATAAAGTATTTATGCATAAAATGCCTGTGTGTTTTTTTATTAAAAAAAACATCAATTCTGAATATAGATTAGGCTTTTATACGCTAGTTTAAAGTAAAACAAGTCTGTTTAGGAATTTTCAGGCCCAGATAGTGATTGTGTTCAGTTTTTACATCTCCTCATAGTCTGCAGTTGTATTGGTCTCGAATGAATAGTCAGTATTGTAGTGGAAAAACACAGTGTCAGCTTAAGAGGACATAAAGTAGGCTGCATTTTATTGTGTTCTTATTTCATTTATTCACCCAAAAGACTATGATACATAAATCTTAGAAAATTCAGAATCAATTGCTCAATAATCAGCATTGATTGATTCTAATTGATGTGGATTTATATGAGCATGTATTGTAGTGTTGCATTAAGCTGACTTATCTAAAGCTGTTGAAAAGAATACCAACCACATCAACATGTAGGGAAAGTTTAAAGTGTATGCGTAAGTGTATAATTTGATAGGAATGGTGCAATTTGACAGAGCTTTAAACTGATGTGTTACCTTCAGAGTGTATAGCTGTTGCTGATTTTCAACTCATGTTCTTACATGGGCCGTCACCCTACTCAAAATATTCAGACTTAATGTCATATATTGACGAATGCACTGCAGTTGATACCCAAAATTAGCCTCACGGATGACACATTCTCTGCACGTGTACCCCTGCACAAGTCCCTATGTCCATACAAACTCAATCATCATCAGCATGAACATCCCTCCGCAGATAACACCTAGAACTATTTTAAACCCATTTTTTGCACCTCTCTTGCCTGTGCAGAAGATTGTTAACTGCTTCTTCACACAGTCCCCACACACTCCTGTTTGAAGAGGAGGCTGTTAGTGAGAACAGTAATAGCTGTTTGTCTGAGAGGCAGAGCGCTGGAACAACTTGCCAACAACGACAGCTCTGTGGGTGTTTACTCGACACAGACACACGGGTGTCAAGTCCCTCAAGACAATTAATCTATGCACATATTGCTGACAAAGACTGACTGAGCCGAGCTGCAGGTCTGGGATTTGTTTCCTTTAATGAGAAATGTCCATATATCGAGATATGAAATGGTTATTGTACCTCTCCGATGTGCAATCTCCTACTGTCACTAATGTTTGATTTCTGTCTCTTTCTTTGATGGAAGGAGCGAAGAAACATTTCGTAGAGGAAGTCTTAAACGTCGAAACAATTCTGCACTGAGTGGTGACATACAATTATGTTTTTGACACGGTGTGTGAGGAGATTGATAAGTGACAAGTTGCTGGAGGACATTCAGCATACTGAAGTGTGATCAGAGGAGCTCAGGGAATCTGGAGAGGAAGAATACCTTATCATGTAAAAGGGATCATAGTTTCTAAAACTAACATAATAGCACATAACATAAACCAACACAGCACATGAGCATTAACAAAAGAGAAGCAGATGGTTGTGTTACATCTTACTTATACAATAGAACAATAACAGATAACATGCTCAAGATATTTGTTTTAATAATCTTGCTGTCACAAGGATTTTTAGTACTCTATCATCTGTTTAGACTCCCACCCTGTGTCTATTTACACTTTACATACTGTGACTTGATTCAACAAAAGTCCATATTTGGATTCAGAGAGGGACTCATTTCTGTACGGGTTTCTTGTGGGAAAATTGTTAATCATTTTATGTGCCACTAACAGGGTAAATAAATGTACTGAGCCCCATTTGCATTAAATGGTTTTCCTGCTGTAAGTCCAGATATAATAGTATTTTTGGAGCAGTCGTTTTTTTGTACTTGTAACCGCATATAGCCTGTCAATGCTGGGTTTGTTTGAATTGTCTCATTACTCATATTTTAACAGACATCTAAAATCCTCTGCTGTGCAGTGAAGTTTCAAAACAGATCTTAACACCAAAACAAACACCAAAGCAAAAGACAAGAAAAGAGACTCTGTAACTTCACACTTTGTTCAGTCGTGTTTAAAGGAGGTGCAGAAAGAAGAAAGGAGCACATGAAAGGATGAAAGAAAGAAAGATGAAACTGTAAACCTGAACACAAAAGGAAACTATGATCTTGTGCCTATGACACATTTGTGAAATATCTTGTATTTGCATCTCTAGATACCACAATAAATATTTCTATAGTACTGATAAAAATAAGATACTTCTTGCGTGTTGCATGAAAATCTTAGTTATAGGACCTCCCTTGAGCAAAAAAACAAAACATTGTATTGTTAGAAATGAGTTTGCTCCACACTGAAGCTTTCTGTTTTTTCTTGTTGTCATGGTTCCAAGTTATTATTGTAAGTCATTAAAAGAATGAAAAGTATTAAAGCTACTACATATCTGATGTTTCAAAGTGGTCGTGGATATTTTCTATTGCGCAGAGCATAAACACTAAAGAAAAATGAAATGAAATAAAACAGGAGTCATTCTGAATGTGTGAATTATGCTCGCAAAATCGTGACGCTCTTCTTGGCCCATATTAGAGGTGGTATGGGATTGTATCTCACCATATGAGCTCAGTGCTGATTGGTTCCTTGTCAAATGGAGATAAACACTTACTGCATCAGTATAGATGCAGACAAATGGGCATATTAGGCATAAAAACAATTGTGTAAGAAAACACAACAATAACTAATGGTGACATAATATTACTATTTCCTTATGGTGAGTTCTTAAAGTGAGAAAGATTGGAGATAGAAAAGGATTCTAATTTGTATGTTACATTTTTCATTGTGACCATAAAATGATGTCACGGTCTGTCTGTTCAGGGATGCTCCTGTTTACAGTGCACATATGCAGTGGGTATAAAAACATCATTAATGGAAAGATTTACCGTCACCTCCACTGACATTAATAACACCAGGATGTTATTCTTTGCCAACAATTTATAGTGCTGGTCGCATATCAGCTCGCTGAAATTGTACGCATATGTCAGGCAGTGATAAGGAACCTTATGTACACATGTATGGGCAGAATGAATGAGCTAGAGAGAATTATAATTGCTTACTTATAAGTGAAAAGCAGCACTTTAATTCTTCCTTACCAGTATACATGGAGTGTACGTGTGTATGTGGTTATAAAAGTAGTGTGAAATAAAGTCAAGTATATGTGCGAGCTGTGACTTTCACGGGCTGTGTGTCTTTGATTTGTTGGATATTGTATATTGATCATTTCTTTGCATGTGTAAAAAAAATAAGAACAACATTCATCATAATGTAGCTGACGTCTTATTCATCATCCAAATACATCACAGAAGCCATATTGATCATGTGGCTTGATTTTTCCTTCAGCTCCTCTCTCAGTGTGACCATAAATCCATACGCATTGTGTACAGGAAGCTTCTCTTTGAGCGAACACGAGCTCCCCTGCAGTACTGCAGCCGCTCACAAGAACCAGCTGAAGTGATCCTTGACACCATCAGTGCAACACAGCCCTACAAATCCCCTGAGGCTTTCAATAACCCCAGCCAAGAACAAATGCCACGATGCCTCAGGTACACCTGCATGATAAACAACCCCCATCAGCTGCACAGATCACATCTGACACACAGGTTCACCCTCATGCCCTTCTGTTTTACCGTGACTTTTGGAAGCAGTAGTGAAAAATCCCCAATTCATTTGCTATCACACTGCTAAATGAGACATTCAGAAACATTTGGTTAATGTTTCCACAACTCTTATTTTGATCTGCTGTAGATAGTAAATTGTCAGCAGTTATGTAGATTGCTTTAATGCGTTGCTCTTAGCGACACACCAACAGAGAATTGCCATCCGACTCTGTATTTCCCCATGCTCAGCAGTCATTTTACCATATTCAGCTTTTTTTTTTTTTTTTACATTTTCAACCCTCAACTAACTGTTCTGGTTGAGGATCACTGCTCTCATCAACCCTCTTTGTCTCAGAAAAGACGAAATGGAGTCAAACAGACTTTTTATTGGATTTACATTCGACTGTTGTTAAACACAAAACCAAATAGGTGCTAATGTGACTCCATGTTAGAGTCTAAAAGACTTATAGGAAATAACCAAGACTTCTCAACACTGCATTAAGTAGTGGCTGCAAATAATGTGTCTGGAATTGCATGTCAGCACCACAGGAATAATGCAGATGGAGAGTCATCAATGAACCTTAATTGCAGTTGACACAAAAAAAATGTTCAAGAGTGTAATGAGCGATAAAGTCTGCTAAGGGTTGTGGTTTGGGGAGATTGAAACTTAAGACTTTCACCAAGGAGACCAGAGTTCCAGGTCTGTGTAATACTTAAATCAAACATTGACTGACTTACCTTTGTCACTAAATGTTAGGCTACTTCACGTAAAAAATACAAGTTGTTGTTCATGTGTACATAACTTTCACTGACTTCAGTATACGTATTTTGTTCCAAACCAGAGCTTTCCTTTTGACCTAATCAAGTAGTCTCTACCATTTCTCAACATTGATCAGGCCGTCTTCTTTGTCCATGTGAACCCAGCAATGACACCGTCTTTGTGGCACATTATGTTTTAATTCCAGGTAATGGGATGTGAAGGGGTTGTGGTAATCTCATGTGAACTTTAACACGTTCACAATTTCATCTGAATAGTGAATGTTCTGTACACAGCTTGTTTTCCACTGCCTTAAAATGGTCAAACTCTCAATTAGGAGATGGTTTGCTAAGTGTAGAAGAGAGACGCACATTATGAAGGTCACATAATTGCCAACGAGCCCTGGTGTTATAGACAAATAATGAGACATGCTTGAGTTTAAGAGGTTCTGAAAGGGCCATTTTTGTTGGGTAGAGCCTACATTTCTATTTCCGTCTGTTTTTATAATCGAAAGTAAATAAAATAAGTTAAGCTTCACATTTACCATACGCACATGAACTTGGTATAAATAGAGTAATTACCATTTCATTTGACAGTAAAGAGAAAGTGCATACATCGGAACGTATACATAATTGAAATATAGTTTTAGTAAGTGTTAGTCGAATGTGTTGTCTGTGTTTACCCTTTGATGTACTTTTTTTATGCCCAGACTTTACCCAACCTCTTGCCTTATACCTTTAGGGCGGCTTTTGCTCATCCCCAAGTTGCTCCCGCTGCTTGGTCGGCGGTGTAATAATGTGTATGGATGTATTAGCTAGTTCTGATGGTCACTTTACATAGCAACCTCTGCCATCAGTGTGTGAATGGGTAGGTGTGACCTGCGGTATAAAAGCACTTTGAGTCGTCACAGGACTAAAAAAGGGCTATACAAGCTCAAGTCCATTTACCATTTATGTCAGCTGTCTGCAATTTATCATACCAAAATATGCTCCAGACACCTTACCAAATTGGTCTTTGATAGCTACATTAGACAGCCCAAGTCAGAATTACACAAAAGCAATGCCATATGGCCTCATTATGAACAGAGACATAACACAAAAGTCAGAGGACATCTATTTGGATTTTAATATGATTTACTGTGTTACGTACATTAGTTGCTCATTAGAAGTTTCTACTACTAAGTTATCGAAACATCCCTCAGAGCTAAGATGTTGAGTTGGAGCCATATATAACATGCTTCCTAGATGCTTCACTCACACACCAGTGAGGACAACAGACCAGTTATTGCCATGCCATCATTGAACTCCAGTAACACCAGGTTATGGAGGTTAAGATAAGGTACTGTAAGATAAAGTCTTTCCAATTTTCTCACATTCATCACTAATGTGTTTCCAGTTCACTGTTAAAGGGAAACTCAGTGTTTAAGTTTTGTATCATGAAGTCTGCCAAGTATGAAATGGAAAAAAAAGTTGAAAATAAATTGACTTCAATTTTTTTGTACGCGCTCCTCCAAGAATTACATTTGGTGTAGTAGACTAACCTGATTTGAAGTATTGGAAGGAGAAAAGACCAATAGCCACGGAGAGAAGAGGGAGAAAATGACTCGAGGGGAGACTGAGATTGGGGTTTATTAAAGCAAAATTGCATTAGCAGACCAAATGGTAGAATCAATCCAGCGTGCATTAGGCCCTCCTTCTTTAATTCATAGAAATGTCCTGCTTGTCCTTCTTGCCTTTTAAAGCCACATAAGTATTCTCCTCAGCTGCAGCCATCACTCTTAATACGGCCTTTGCTTCTCCCTCAGCATTCCCGCGTCGACTTATGATTCAGAATTTACACTAACGTTGTTAAAGCATATAAGATCGTGGATGTCACCCCCCCACCCCCCCGGAGTAGCCGTCTTCCAGATAGTGAGAGGTGAGAACTGAATTCAGGGGAAAGATGTGATAAAGAGAGAACAGCTGGTTGAAATTGATCCTCAGACACCTGACGCCCTGTTTCAAATTAGTCCCGATCCACTGACACATGGCAGATATGACCTACCCCCAGCTAATGTTTTTATCTGCTATTTAGCTTTATCTCAATAAATTAAACCACAATCAGTCCCAGTTTACTTGGCGCTATTGAAAGTGTTAAAGAGGATGCTGTTACCAGGGTTACTGTACGTGCCTGATACGTCTTGTAGAAAATGCATGATGCTGATGATGCTGATGTAAATTTATCACCCAATAGGTGTAAAAAAAAACAACAGCTACATAAATCTACTTCTGTCATAGTTGATATTTTATGAGCAGTATGGGCAAACCGTCCACATGACGCAGACAGAACCTCTCCTATGAGGCCAGCTGTCAAGCACAGTCCAGCCGCGCTCTCTGATGCGGTCAAGTCTCTGCTTGCTGTCTTGTATAACACTTTCCACTGGGAAATGTCTGTTTCTTGTCATGTGCTGGCCAAGCAACAAAGTACAGTGATTTTTTGTGTTTGACCAGCTGTCTTTAGAAGTAGGACATACAGTAAGTTGACTTTTGAACAAACAGGGGGAGATAAGCAGGTGGAAGGATAATACAAAACATACTGATACTTTGTGATTTTACACAAATCTTTTCTTTCTTTCTTTCTGATTACACTCACTGACAATCCTTGCATCATGTAGCAGCGCAGACTCATGGGATCCTTCAATATTTCAGTAACAATGGTTTATTTTCTTAAAGTCCCCGGGGAGGCCGAGGAAGCTCACAGCCTTTTCCAAGAACTCAAAGGAAAACAAACAGAAAAAGAAAGGGACACCACTGTAGCTGGCATTATGGTCAAACAATAAAAGTCAATATTTTCCCATGCAATTATAAATTACCCTGATTCCACACTGATTACTGCTTAAGAATGTTTTTTCCCCAATCAATCACACTGTGCTGTGCCATCACAATTTCTCACAAAATGATTCACATTCAAAAACAAAATAAACCGAGGCAGATCCTGTGAGAGTGTAAATGACCCCCCACTGTTTAACACTGGAGGAGAGTTATGTGTCACCCAGCGGCTGCCTCGCTAAAAGGGTTGGCAGGCTTCATCAAAACCACAGCGCTGGAAGTTGTTGTGTTACAGGATTTTTTGGTGCAGAGGAAAATTGATCGCTCGCCTCCCGATCACTGAGCAGTGGGGGCAAAATCTGCCAGGGCTGCACCTCACACACTTTACAACCATCCATTCAACATATGAATCACGGAGCAGAGAGTGTGTCTAAAACAGCGGACACAGTCCATTTCACACTGTTGTCATTACTGTATGAGCTGTCCAATTTTTGAATGTAGATCTTTCACACAGATTCTGCAATAATCCTGACTAATCCTGTATACAGAGCACACTGGACTTCTGCACGGTCTACATTGCAATCTGTGTCAAACTACATTCCTGCACAAACATCTCCATTGCACCTTTGTATAGGCTATATATATTTTTTGTTATATCGTATTTTAACATGTTTTATCTTATTCTATTTAACCTTTTTGACTGTACGACCGTTAATTGGATTTTTACTTTTGTTTTCTACGTCCATGCTCATTGTGTTTGTAGAATAAAACAAGACACAATCCTTGAAGTAAACCTTCAAGGCAAATAAACCTTGATTCTGATAAATCAATTAAAAAAGTGATTGGCTGCTCATTAAGATTTTAGCTCTTCCTTGTAAAGGATATAAGAAAGTCAAGTGTACAGTTTTTGTGACATAATCTGCAGTCAAATCTCCTATGTTGGCATGGAAACGAGCAGACAGTAGATTGGGTTCAGGCTGATTAAACAGCACCACTGGAGCTCTGCTGTCCCAAACTAATCAGTTATATTGTCCTCTGCTCTGCTACTGGCAATTGTTGGCAATTGTTGGTGCATTCAGTCTGCACTGTTCCTTATTAGAGCCCTTTGTGACCATGGCACACAACCACTCACCCCTCCCTGATACTCGCCAACCCTTCTCCTCATAGGAGCGCCAGTCATAGCACAGCAAAAAAGCCTCCTTCAGTAATTATCTGGATAAAGGTGAAGCATCTTAAACAGTTGCAGGGTTTGTTTGATAGGCATGCTCACTAAAGCTGAAGGTCAAAGATGATGTTTTGGTTCTGCGGTTGCAAGCATCCATTTGAGGTACAGATTGACACTTAATCCTGTAAATGCAGGCCACTTTGTTTTCATGTCTTTGTCATTTCTCCCTCCATCCTGTAGCATATCAGCTGCATAACCTCTTTATGATAGGAGCACAAGGTCCACTGCTAATGTACTGAAATGCTCCACTCTCAATAATGGCCAAACCAGTGTGTGTGTGTGTGTGTGTGTGTGTGTGTGTGTGTGTGTGTGTGTGTGTGTGTGTGTGTGTGTGTGTGTGTGTGTGTGTGTGTGTGTGTGTGTGTGTGTGTGTGTGTGTGTGTGTGTGTGTGTGACCTACCTCCAGGAAGGTCTTTTCAAACTATACAACAAGAGCGTGCTTTCAGTGTTTGAAATGTAATGACATCACAAGAACAACACAACAAAGACAATCCCTCAAAATGCTATTCTTCTTTATTATAATGCACCTGTTATTTAATTCTATTTTGTAAATATTATTTCTATTTTAAGTTGAAGAATTGAAGTATATTGTGTATTTGTGTCTTATACTTAAAGGTCATACACAAAATACACTTTACCATGTTTTTCTAACACTAGTATGTGTGCCAGGCTTGTCTACAAACCCCCTTATTATAAGAAAAGTCCATCCTCTCCATCTTCTGCCTGCTCCACTTTTCAGAAATGTGTGCTCAAACAGGCCGTTTGGAGATTTTCCCTTCATGACATCACAAAGGGCAGTAACTCCTCCCCCAGGTGGGTGACACTCCCACAGCTAGGTGGGATAGGCAATAATATATAAATATATGATATTATAAAAATGTTAAGGACAATGATATGTACATTTTACAATAAAGTTCAGTAAACCAGATTTATCTTTCTGCTTAATAATCCACAGGTAGCGTCAGCTGAAGTGGAAATAAATAATATATGTTAAAAAAAAAAGATCATATCACTTTCAGCATTAATTACCTGTACTGTATGATTGATAAGTAATATCTTTATGACTTAGCCCTTCACTATATTTACCAATATGGAATATTGCAGGGAAAAAAGTTGTGATTTAAAGCTTCTTTGGGGAGTTTTTAGCTGGTTATGAAACAGACGTAAATGAATACTGACACCGCTTTATGATCTTTGGAAGCAAATGAGACGACTGGCATAAATATTGACTATTTCTAAAAAAGTTCATTTTCTATCTGAAACAGCTGTTGCAGGGTAGGTGTCAGACAAAGGGATCAACAGAACACTGAAAACAGTCTTTGTTTTTTACATTTTCAAGCGCAATGATAAGACATCATTAACCAATCATCTGTACTGGATTCTCCCAATAACCAATTCTTGTTTGGTCCAAAAATTGACAAACACAGTTTCCTTAAACTTAAAGGTAAATATCTGTCTGCCTAACTCTCCAAAGCCTTAATAAATGTCTTTAACTCCGGCATAAGAAACGGAAAAACATTGATCACCAAAGCAGGTGCTTTGATATTTTTCTGCAGTATATAAATTGCTTCACATCCAGTTGTCAGATTCATGATTTAGTATAACCAAATTCGTTAGAGGTGCAATGCAGTGTATGCAGTGTATCTGTGGTGTGTATATTGGCTGTTCAGGGAGTTGCAGTGGGCTCCATTAGTGGAAGGATCTATAGCAGGGCATCTCTGCAGACACATGATAGAGCTAACCAATGTATCGAGGAAAGAACAAGTTAAGATTTGGTGTTTGAAAAGGACATTTCTGCACAAATAAGACAAAAAGACAAAAGCCAGGGGAGATTTTCTTTCCCCCTTCGATCCCTTCTGTGCTGCATTGCGATGTGTATTAGACTGGAAAATAAATCAACTGATGGATTATTCCAACAGTGGTTTTGTGAGTGGAAAAATCTTTACTCTTCGTGTCAGGAAATGATATATGCAAATTGAAACCCCAGTAGAAGACGAATGAGATTGTAAAACCCTCAGCAATGTGAAGGCTTCAATTTTATAAAAAGAACATCATGACTGGCTGCTGTATAAAATCATTCTGGCAGCTCATGCAGTTATCAAGCACTGGAAAATCAATCTGGAAACCGTTTGATTATATGAAGAGCAAATATCGGAGGGGCGAAAATGATGAATACAACAAACAGTTAGCAAGAATGATAAAGACATATTTCAGAGCTGACACATCAACGTTCTTTAGTTCATTTTCATGTCATTATTTAATTTGACTGTGATGCATAAACCCTAATGTTTTAAACAGAGATACATGTTGTATTCAATTAAAATAAATGATTGATAAAATTGTGTTTACTTCTATTTAAAGTTTTGCAATAGCTGAAGTGTTCCAGTAGGAAGAAAGAGGCAAGGAGAGGTACCTAATAGCACTCCATTATCAAAAAAAGAACATCAATCAAAACTAACCTAAGCGTAGACATGATACATGTTTAATGTTTTAAAACGTTTAATTATTTATGCAATAATAAGTAAGAATAATTTAAATATAGCTGGTACAGGTGTCCCTTGCCAAAGGGTGTAGTTGAATGGTTTGTGTTGGAAGTAGCAGCTGCAGACAGAAAATTCTGAACTGAACAAAAAAACCTTCAGCTTGTGGAGCACAAGTGTTAAATAATAATTTAAAAAAAACCTCATCAGAGCTGTGTCTTACTACAGCAAAAACACTTGGGACTATATGCTTCCCCCAAATGCTGGTATAAATGTGTTTGGTATTTGGAGACAGCACACACAGAGCCCTTCACATTTAAGAAGGAAACAGCACCATCCTGTGTTCAACAGAAGGCTTCACAATATCTCAACTCGTGTGTTTACTAAAGACTTATTTTAGAAAATAAATGATTGAAACGAAACAACATCCAAATAAAACAATATCGTTTGCCACAACACATAACAACATTTATTTAAAAGACAGAATAAACCTGTCATGTTGTTTGCGTGCGGAAAAAAAAAGACAGACGTACCTGATTGGCTTATTCTTTGAACCTGGGCGGGATTATGAGACAGCAATGACCAATGGAGTTTGAGCTCACCGCCTAACACCAAAAAGTAAACAGACTTGTTTTGATCTGTCAGAAAGCAGGCGGCTGAGGTTTGACACTTCACAGTGGATTTATTTTCATATTGAGCAAATAGGCTTTCTGAATCGGTTTGTTTTCGACGAGTACGAAGATAAATGTTTCATGCATCGCCTTGTTTCAGCTCTTTTATGGTCTAAATGCTGTTGTAATGATATCCTGTGTTAATGTTTCAACAGCTAGTAGGCTAGCCACCTGATAGCTTGCTAGCTGTCGGTCTTCGCTTTAAACTAACTTAACACCAGTGGACGGCTTTGCAGCTTTGTGACAGCCTGCAGTAGGTCAGTGTGGGCCTACCTATAACACGCTTTACTTTAACCCCTTTCTAAGTGCTCTGTCATTTGACGTTATGGCATTATTTATGCATCCATGAAGTATAGCTGTAACATTACACTGACTACGCAGTGACATTTCAAGCAGCCGTAACCACCCTTCTTTAGCAGCTAGCTGCCAAGCCCTTTCCTCCTCTTACTGTGTAGCCTATTTCTGTCCGTGCCGACAGCAGTCGTTGCTTTAATTTATTTCTAATATGTGAAGAGACACACTGAAGTATGTTAGCACAGGACATAAATAAGTGATGAAGCCTAAACATCAGTACTCTGCCATGGCTGAGGATGGAGATCTGAGTCCAATGGGAGGACGCGCCGGCTCTTCAGGCCGTCCGGGCCGACAGGTCTACAGAAGTCCTGCCCATTTCCGCAGCCTGCTGGACGGCCTGCTGGCTCTCAGGCAGGGTGGCATCCTGTTTGATGTGGTGCTGGTGGTGGAGGGGCAACCCATCCAAGCCCACCGTATACTTCTGGCAGCCTTTTGCGACTATTTTAGGTAAAACTCACTGTAGCTTTACTTTCACTTTCTTTATTAAGAGCTATTGTGTGTAACTGTCTTTATTTGTGTAATGCTATGTGCAAGATGCCACTCTCAGAAGACTAACTCACAGTGTAAAAATGGATATGAGTCTTTAAGTGTAAAGGCAGAAGTCATGCATACCATTGACCGTAACTAAATGGCCAGATGCCTTCAGGCTTCAAACTTATTTGCAGGCAAGCTTTAAAAACAGCTAGTTGTGTTGTTGTTTTTTTCTGTCTCAATATACGTAGACAATAGCTCATTCTAAGAAGTAAGAAGACTGTGTGCGTCACAAGACAAGAACAAGGACTGGGGTAGAGTACGGTTTAAACAACATTTCTCCTTTTGTACACCATTCCCTGCAGCTTATCATTATTGTCACAAGTTCAACAGTGGTATGCACTATGCACATTGGCTTTACTTGTAGTTTCCATTTACTTGTGCTATGTTGTGTTTACTCTTCTTCTTTCATACAAACCTTAATAAACCTTGAACTTTGGTGGACAGCATAACAATCTCTCATGTTTACTTGCAGCATCAGATATTCCCGAATAAAGTCCTGCATTCAAAATGTTACTTAAGTTGATGGAGTTAAGTATTAGCATCAAAACACACTTCAAGAACCAAGAGTAAAAGTGCTAACTATGAAGTATGGCAAAATTACGGATAATATACATTTGGAATGGGCTGGAATGGCCTCATAGCGAGGAGGTTCCTGGTTAGAATCCCCGTCAGACAGGCCCTCTCTGTGAGGAGTTTGCATGTTCTCCCTGGGCATGCTTGGGTTCTCTCTGGAAACTCCGGCCTCCTCCCACAGTCCAAAGACATGCTCGTTAGGGTAATTGGTGACTCTAAATTGCACGTAGGTGTGAATGTGAGTTCGGCTGGTTGATTGACGGGCGAACACTCCAGGGTGTACCCCTCCTCTCGCACAATGACAGCTGGGATCGGCTCCAACCTTAATAATCATCATTTCTTTCTAAAATAACAAAGAGACACATTTTATTCAGTGTTGCCTGTTTCTAAAGATAAATACCCTCTTTTCAAAAATGGTATGGACCCCTTTTTGTAACGCTAAAGTTGTAATAGAGCCCACTGGACTGAACTGTTGGTAATCTTGGGCTGGGTGTAGCCATGCCAGGACCTGCACAAAGGTCAGGATGGCCAGAAAGAAAGGATGCTAGAGGGCATTTGTCCCTGACGATAACTTGGAAGCAAACGTTTTTCAGTCAGCTCCAAAAGCTGATCAGAGCCAGGCAGAAGAGGAAAATGTTATCCAGGAGGCTAGAGCTAATACTACTGATCCATCACACATGTAATGATATTGTTTGATGACATCTGTGGAGGGCCCATTAACTTGGCCTTTCAGGGGCCCAACCATTTCTGTGGGCGGGCCTGGTTACCAGTAATCCCACTACAGTGCTAAAGTAGGTTAAGATAAGGCACTTACTGTACATACTGAACAGCAACGTTTAGGTTTAAAGCACTAAAGGTTGTAGTGATTGCTGTCCTTTACTGTTCGGATAGTTTATCAGCTTTAATAGTCCTTTTAGTCAAACCTTTCAGGAAACCTGTACAGAGAGAGAGAGAGAGAGAGAGAGAGAGAGAGAGAGAGAGAGAGAGCGAGAGTGAGAGTTGGCTTTCATGTGAATGTACCTGGCAGATTTCAAACTGGTGTCAAGGTGGCTAATTGGTTTTTAGCTTATCATCACTGGGCCTGCAGGTTTATCCAACGTAAGCCATTTAACTAAAATGTCATCGTTCTCCATCAGGGGAATGTTTGCTGGAGGCCTCCGCGAGTCACAGCAGAAGGAAATCCCAATCCATGGAGTATCTTATATCGCCATGAAGAAAATACTGGACTACATCTACACTTCACAGATTGAGTTAGACCTAGAGTGTGTGCAGGAGGTCCTGATAGCCGCCACACTTGTACAGGTAAGCTCGTTGATTTTCTTTTCATTATGTTCTATTATTCTTTTGTCTCTGCTAATCTGTGTCCCTTTGTGTTTTCAAGCTTGAGATCGTCATCGGCTTCTGCTGTGATTTCCTCTTCTCCTGGCTGGACGAGAGCAACATTTTAGAGGTTCATCATCTAGCCGATATCTACGGACTGCAGCAACTGAATGCCAGGGTCCACTCCTACATCCTTAAGAACATCCAGACTTTGTCTCGAACCGACATGTACAGAAAACTCCCCCACGATCAGGTCTTCAGGGCGCTGAGCAGCGACGAGCTTCAGGTGACCAGTGAGAACGAGGTGTATGAGGCAGCGCTTCACTACCACTACACTCCTGAGCAGGTGGAAACTGACCAGGTGTACTTGCAGGTCAGTTGCAAGGTGTGTCTGCATTTCTTCCTCATCTCTCCAGCGCCATCAGATAAAACATTCATGCCAACAAAGCTTATTGAATTGAAGCTTATTATTAAAACAGTCTTCTGAGCAAGACAGGAATTAGGGCTGGGCGCTAAAACAGTGTTGATAGGTGATCGTAAAGAAAAAGGTTAAATAAGATATCAGTAACAATCAAATATTTTGACATTTCTGAATATATATTAAATGTCTCCATCTAATAGTAAATGACACAGCAGACAGCAACAACAGCCAGTTGGTCTATTTTTTTCATACAAGTAAATACTGGTGCACATGTCAGCCTAGCACTAAAAAGCTGTGTGCTTGTCTTTTGTAAAGGGAACAAAAAAGATCCAAAGAGCAAAAACAGACAGACAGAGGAAGTGACTTCCTGTTACGCTTAAAATCTGAGAAAACTGTTGACAATTAAATGGTAACATGATGTCAATGATATGCATCTTAGCAGGCAGCAGAGCTTTGGAGATGTACAGATTTTTAATGTGAACCTGCTTTAATAAATGTTAATTGTTTTAATTACTGAGCCCTAACAGTAATCATTATTTATTCTTTGCCTCCTCAGTTTAAGCTGTAATTTTACTGACACCTTGTCGAAGCTTTACCTGTACGCATATTCAACTAATCAATTCATTGTTTAATCTTTCTATGTTAAAGGACAATCTGAAGATGCTTGATGCTGTCCGTTTCTGCCTCATTGAGAAACAAGTGTTGCAGAGGCTCTACGGCAGACTGAACCAGTGTCCCCTGAAGGATTCTGTGTCTGCGGCATTGCGGTACCACGAGCAGGAGATTTGGCAGCCCGTTTTGCAAAGTCCTCTCACTCAGCCTCGCTCCACTTTCCACTGTATCCTGGGCTTTGGAGGGATGTTCACCTCCAACTCCCTCACAGACAGTGAACACTTGTTTCAGGTGTTCCACCCGAGCTGGAGGGAGTGGAGGACGCTCACTGCGGCTCTCGCCCCCCGAATGTCCAACCAGGGCATCGCTGTGCTCAACAACTTTGTCTATCTCATCGGAGGAGACAAGAACACCAGCGGGTTTCGTGCTGAGACTCGCTGCTGGAGGTGAGAGATCTCAGCCCATTTATTTTCTTAAAGAGAGTTCAGTAAGTAACTAACACGCTTACTTTATTCATATATTTGTTGTTAACGAACAATTGATTAGTCGACTGATAGATAATAAATCGGTGTGTAAACGATGTAACTTGGTTTGCCTGGCTATCGTTAGCAGTGCTAGCCCAGCCAGCCTTCAGTCCTCCTTGAAGGTTAGCGTCCACATTCCTGCGCTAAATGTGGTTACGCAATATTCCGGATATGGTAGTTTAACCTGACGCAGCATACATACAACTTAAAATCCATTTTCTAGATAAAAATACTGCCACAAGCGCTGCTCCTACAAGATGCTACTTGTCCACTGTGCTTGTTTACATCCAGGCAGTAGAGCCAGAACAGTAGACTAAATAGCCAGGGCTATAGCCAGTCTATAGCTACAGCTACAGCGGCTGTGGGCAGCTGCATCACAGCTTAGACATCATATCTAAAGGCCCATTGAGGGCCAACTTATAACAATATTAGTATTACGTTTAACTATCTACTAATTCTAATGCTGAGTAGGGAGGGTGACAAACTTTAATCAGTTAGTCAACTAAACACGCACACCTTTAGTCGATAGAAACAGCATCTCGTGACAACATGCTTTCTTTTATTTAAAACCTCATGAACACTTAAACGATCCCTGGGACCAAAATATATATCTTTGACATTTCTGTACTGCTGTGTCCTGTATCATATCAGCTGACATTTTTAATGATACTCCCCACATGATTTAAAGACAGAACAAGAGTTGTGAATTTCAGATGCTGTCACATTTCTTGCTTTGTCTAATAAACTGTTCTAAAGAAATGCAGTTTACACTTCTATAAAGGGAGGTAAAAGGCTGGATACAGAGAATGATTCATTGAGAATCAAGATACTTCATATTAATGAATGAATCAGCTGATTATTTCAGTGGCGTTTGTGTTTATTGATGTCTGTATCTCAGATCCACAAAATGAATTTGTTGTTGTTTAATTAGGCTGAAAAACAAACATGGCACCTTAAAAATGACATCAGATCTGTTGTATCTGTTGTGTTCAATGTTTCATTTAATTCGATCTGTTCTTCAAAAACAGATTTCTTTAGCCTGATTTCATTTTAAGAAGTCATCTTTTCTCATCACAGTTTGAAACTTGTTGATTTTCCCAGATACGACCCTCGTCACAACAGCTGGTGCTCCATCCAGCCCCTGCAGCAGCAGCATGCTGATCACTGCGTGTGTGTGTTGGGCGGACATATTTACGCGATCGGAGGACGAGATTACAGCAACGAGCTTGACACAGTGGAGCGATATGACCCACACAAAAACAAGTGGGAGTTTGTGTCTCCTCTAAAGAGAGAGGTGAGAGAATACAGAGGTGGAAAGAAAGCATGCATAACTGTGGACTACCACATGATGGTGCTATATACTCACCTGTATGTTGTTAAAGGGGATTTCCCCCTGCAGACCAGGTATTCCCCTGTCCTCCACACTTTAATGATAGCCTAACCTCTCCTCCAGGTGTATGCCCACGCTGGAGTCGTGCTGGACGGGAAGATGTACATCACTTGTGGGCGCAGAGGGGGGGCATACCTCGGGGAGACGTACTGTTTCGACCCCGTGGCCAATCACTGGACAGCATGTGCAGAGGGGCCAGTGGAACGGGGCATGGCATGGCATGGCTGCAGTCAATGGACGCATTTATGTGATCGGTGGAAGCAATGATAAGTGTCAATATCGGCGAGATGTCCTAAAGGTACAATGTCTAAAGTGTTGTTGGTGCTGTGCTATTTTCCCACAGGTACATTTAAGTTTCACTGTGGCCTGATGCAGATTTTTTCAATTTTCTTTGCAGATTTATTTATTTAAAATTATATATCTTTTATTTATTACTTTATTAGCATTTTGAAAACGTGACAAAGTGCCCCTACTTCTTAATATCACCCCTATCCTCTCTGTCCTACAAATGACCATACGTTTATACCAGTGGTTCGCAATCTTTTTTCACATGTTCTCCATTTGAAATATTGTTTTAGCTAAGCAAGTCCCCCCCCCCCACCATCACAAAATATTTTTAAATTTAAAAAAATGCCTCTATAAAGAGGAACAATCCAACATGTTTGATTTCTTGATAAACAAACTTAAAACTGAAGAACACTCGATAAGGTGCGCTGGCTTCTTGACACTGAAAATGTCTCTCTGCAAAAGAAGCACGCAGCCTGACAAAGGATTTAAACCCCCATTATAACATCATCTTCTTGGTACTGATGATATATTCTAGGATCTGAGTTCCCTTTTTTTTTCATTTCTTTTACACATCAGCTTCATTGCTGCTACATTTGAACTGTAAATACATTTCCTTTGTCTTCATTTGTCAATGTGTATCCCAAACATCATACCACCTACGTACAAGATGTAATAAGCTAGCATTTATTTAAATATGTTACTGCACCATTTAAAGTATATACCGTTACATGTTAAGTATAAATACTTAGGAAATACTCATGACCGATTCAAGCTAAAATAAAGAAACAACCCCCAGTAGCAACTCTGGGAGCTCTATTACCCCAGTTTGATAGACACTGCTGTAGTGTGCTGAGTCAAGCTGAGATTTAAGAAGACCTTTGTGAGCTTAGAAGCCTTCTGACTTATTGAATTCAGCATGAGCCACAGTGGAGCTTTTTGATGGTTTACTGTTTGGGCTGACTTCTTGTGAAATCAAGTTATTGTTCTATTTTGTCAGGTGGCCTGTTTTGACCCTGAAGTGAACTCCTGGTCTTTAATGACCCCCCTTCCTGCTGGACATGGAGAACCGGGTGTAGCCGTGCTGGAGAATAAAATCTACGTCCTTGGAGGACGCTCTCATGACAAAGGCAACAGGATGAAATACGTCCACGTGTACAACACCGACACAGACGAGTGGGAAAATGAAGCCGACTTTAAAGAGCGAGTCTCTGGCCTGGCGGCCTGCGTGGTGCTCATGCCCCCGGCTCTGATCGCACAGGCCAGGAGCTGGGAGCAGCGCACAAAGGCATCATGGGAAGAAGTGGACATGGACAACTCAGAGGACTCGAGTGAGGACTGAATTGATCCGATGCAGTACGATTAGAGTGCCTCCGAACCAAAGTGTCATTCAGGACCTTTGCACACTTTTTGTTACTTCCTGGTGTCTTCCTTCATGATAACACTCCTTTCATGAATCCTGCACTGATCACATGCTGATGCTAATGTTAGCAGCTTATGCTTCCTTTTTCTCTCTCGACAGTTTGTATCATAGAGAGGTGAGAAGACTACTGGCTATGCAATATTGGTAATAATGGTTTTATGGTGTGTTGTTTCCTCAAATCACTTTTTACATGATCTTAAAGTTCTGGGGTTATACCTCACACATTAACAGGGAGCAGTGATGGAATGCCACCCTTATGAAATGAAGACCACTTTTGATATTATTTAGTTCTCCACTTCAGAGGTTACCTGTACAGACTGGACTACTCTGGACTCATCACATTCAGACTACCGATTAATCATTTAGCTGTTAAGTTTGGACTTTGTGCCTTGTTAATGTCATGCATCCTGAACAAGATGTATTTTTGTTTTAGTGTAATTTGAGGGGATGAGCCTTAGCGTTTTGTGCCTGTGATTATTCATATGATCCAATTATGTTTGAAAAACCATAATGGTGCGAAAGGATAGGAAACGAAACGAAAGGATATGATATGATGGGAAAGGATACAATTCCACACGATACCACACAACATGATATGATATGGTACGGTACCACACCACACAATATGATACGATACACTTGATTGTCCCCTTGGGGAAATTAGTCTTGGACTCAAAGTGCTGCACACATTCAGTTCATTCCTCCAATGACCTGAGTTGTGTTTGGTGTGGTACTGGTGCTGCAGGTTGTAGACCTCCGTTCACATTATTCCATCATGTCTCTAATTGATTTATTAACGTCATGTCCTGACATTTGTGGGACTCAAACCAAACCATCGATATTTCATCCTGTTTAAGTTATTCTGCGACTCAACCCAAAGATCACACTGAAGAGGAGACTTTTTGTATTGAATATGGGGGAGGCTTTGCTCCATGCTTCTGCATGTTGCCTCAGTTTATTGTCATTGAATCTGAGCAGTTAAGAGGTTTCCTGATAAACTCTGTACCATGTGTCCTTTATTTCTGTCATAGAAAATCTCCATGGGGGGGGGGGCCTTTAAGAGGTCATTTTTTGTTATCATGTAATAGCAGTTATACGTTGTAAGAAAAAAAAATCTGTATTAGATCACTAAGTCACATGATATGCAAATGTAGTATCCTGTTCAATCTTTTGGGAATTTGAATAAAAATAGTAATATATATATTATCACTTTTGTTTGGTGTGTTAGCTGGAGTCAACACTGACGTCACCACCAAGAACACCAACGTCGTTTTGGGGCTTTTAAAAGTTATCCAATTGTAGATAAAACACTCAAATGAAGTATTTATGAACTTACTAAATTATAGTTCAATTAGTCAGGGAGGGCTGTGTAACAAAATGTACACTAAGGCACGTCAACAGATATTCTTCATTTTCAGGTCAGCGTCTTTTCCAAACATGTCTTAAACCGTGTTCATTATTACAGCAGTGTAGAGCTTGAAGCATTAATCAAGCCAAATAACATGAATTGCAAATCATTATTTTGAACTCGTATGATTTTAAAGCCATTTTTCTAGCAAATCTATCCAACATTTGTTTGTAACAGCTTCTTTAATTTGAGTATTGATGCTTTTCTCTGGTATCTGTGAGACTAAATGAAGAGCACGTCCGACTGTATTTGAACTGAAGATGGGACTGAGCTCTGGGAAACTGTGACATGCATGTCTTTATTGTTCTTTCAGACTGAATGATTAAGCAATTGACCATGATGAATCAATGAACTATGAGAATAACCTGTAGACTAATGAATAATCAAATATTCATGAGTTATAGCCGTAGAAAATACATGCGCAACAACTCTGAAGGATCCGCTTGTTGTGTTGAGATTAAAAGCAGTTGTAGAGTTCCTCATATTGTTTGGAGCGGCTTGATTCAAAGAAAACTTGCAGAAAATACAATTAAAAGCCAAATGTTAGAATCTTGAATGCCTGTTCTTTGTGGGGGCTTTGACTCCTGAACTCAGTATTACTAAAAAGAATCCTCATTTTTCTTTCTAGTTAAGACCTTGTGCCGTCACTCTTTAGCAAAGACCTCCTCTCTAAAACCTCTTCCTTGTTTGAAGTACAGTGAGTTGTGGCTGCTGCCCTTTATTCCTCCCTGTCTCTTCCAGTTCCTCTCCATTTGTCCCTCCACTCCATCAGCTTTATGAAGGCTGACTGCTGCTTTCCTCTCTGCGGCTGTTTCATCTACATCTGTTACCCCCCCACCAGCTCGGACTGAGTGCCCCCCACCTCCCCACTTTCTTTCACACTCTCATGCCAGCCCCCATCATGTTGTTTGCTGGGATGAGCTGACGGCAGCACTGGACGTCCAGGATCAACAATCTGCTGCGTTTATGTGTCACTCTTTTCATTCTAAAGGTGTAGTAGCACCTCGGGGATACTTCGTTCAGACATATGTCATGCACTTAACCCTGTCATGGGCCTTTACGGGCCTTTGAGTGCAGGTCGATCTGCTGCTCTTTGCTGGACCATTACCACAGCAATTAAAGGGCCCGAGTCACCCCTCGGTGTTGAGCTATGCAGATTAAACCCAAAGGAGCTGTGGATGTGTGTGTCGGGGGAATTCCACTAAGTGCACACTTTCATTTTTGTTTCTTCTGCTGTGTAGGAGAGGAGGAGATCCTCAGATCCCCTGCTTGAATGGAAACAAGTCACAGTGAACAAAGAGAGAGTCACCTGTGGTCATGGCTCCTTTTCTATCTCTGCATGTGATCGTGTGTGTGAGAGAGAGATGAGTATTGAGCTAGCTGACTGCTCTCAGAGATACTGAGATTTATCGATTAGCTTCAAATTACAACACATTTCAAAACATTACCTCAGGCCCTAACTGACATGACGTGATGTACAATGCAACACATATACCAGAAATTAGCATGATTTCTCATACTACACATATTATACAGTGTGTAGACCTCATTTTTTGTGATAAAGATGGTCCCATAGCATCAGCACAACAGGACAAGAGGTTAGCTTTCAAGCTAATGAGTAGAAACTGTTCCACCTGTGACCCTTCTTTCCATCTCCTGCCCCTTGTTATGCTGTGAAACAGACTCAGGTGCCATTTGTTTTCAATGCATCCAATTATTCAGGTTTAAATGAATGAACACATCAGAAAGAGGGTACTGTTTTTGTGGACCGGGACCAAGCTGTGACCATTTTTTTCTCTCAAAGGCTAAGGTGAAGTTTTCTTATTCTTGTTCTGCATTCTAAAATCTTAATTATACCCCAAAACTTTTGTGCAGCTTCTGCAGGGCTTTGGTTCAATATTGCAAACAGCACACAATTTTGGTTCACTTTTTGTTCACAATTTGAGGCGAACGAGGGATGCAACACACACAACACTCCATCTTACAGAACACGTTATTAAGACAAAAGCACAAAATAAACATACACTAAGAAGACAGAGGATGTTAAACACACATCTGGAGACCTTTATCTCATTCCAATTCAAGACTTTAGGAGGAATAGGAGTGCAGTGATGCTCCATTTCCAATGCACAGATGGAAATGTTAATCATCAAAATATTTATTTAATTTCTCAATGAAAGACATTTAATTAAAGCTCCTATTAAAGTTCCACACCATTCCCACAGGAAAAATCTGTTCTAATCAAAATCATGTCACCTTAATCACAGCTTTTCTATTGTGCACTAAAATACATCTGAGCTTGTTTCGTTTTAATGCTGGAAACACTGGTTGATGTTATTCTCCCTTATTGTTGAGATGAGAAATATCCAGATGCAGAGAAACTCTTAAATGTCAGGATTTTATTTTTTCTTCTGGTATGATTTTTATTCCCGGGTTTTAGGAAATAAAAAGGCCTGTGAGGGATATAATCTCCTAATAACTCTCTGAGTTTGAACTCCGTAACACTGACTTTCTCACCCAGCTGTACAGTAAAGACCTCCCTGTTCTCATCCTCATTAAAGTGAGTAAATGAACTGTGTGAATTATACAGCTGGAGAGGTCTGAGGGTGAGCTCCAAGAAGACCCACAGATAATGAATCATGCTAAATAAAATCCACACCACATCAGTCTAGTTCCTGAGGGATGATCTCCTCCTCCCCCCCTGAACTTTACAACAGTCATTAGCAGCTCATATCCATCCCGGGCGGAGGCGATGGGCCCTGCCTGTGTTTTTCAGCTGTGAAAAGGGGCCGACAGTCCCCCATTTTCATGCTTCTTAAGGCTCATTGAGATGCAGATTGAGAGTCGTACACTGCTTTATGATGCTGGTGGGTAAACATCAGCAGGTGAGCCACAGTCACAGAAACACAGAGTCTTTAATGCATGCTGGGCCTGGGGAAACTACAGAGGGGCTGCTCGTTAGATCAACAAAGAGGAAATACAAACAAACACAACCAGAGGATGTGCTGATTATCAGAGCCGAGCAGGAACAGGGCATGCAGATGTTCACACACAGACAAGGACACTTTTACATGCATGCTTTCAATAAACCTGCAGAACATTGATTGGATGAAATGCAGAATGAACTGACTGACTCTTTGTAACTTTAGAAATACCATGGTATACATGCTAGTCTGTTAAGTTAAAGCTTCTGTTACTATTTTCTTTTGCTGGTAATGAAACACTCAAATAAACACATATGCCCTTTTTATGACCCACAACAGCTAACAAAACAATCAGCGATAATACTGATTATTTCTGTTGGGTAATTTCGAATGTGCAAAACTGCAGCAGCAGGGTAGCTGTCAGACCGAGTCATTAACTGCATATTGCAGAATGAGCCTTGTTTGCGTTTCCCACCGCAAAGATTCATAATGACTGAGAAGTTCGATCTGATACAAAATACACACAGCTTCACCTACAGGGGGCGCCAAAATCAGCACCAATCAAACGCTCCTCACATGAGCTTCACATGTGACAATTTTTATTCAGAGCCAAGATTGCAAAAATGAAAATATTTTGTTTTTGTTGTTTTTTTACGACATCCATTTTATTTTTAATTAAATTTGCTTTATAAGAGAAACACGTCATACATAAACAAGGTATGTTGTTAAGACAGCAAAAAACAGTACATACACAAACCAGACATAATGTCAGATTACTTTTAGGTTTTTATTTTCTGATCACATCACATGTTGAAGACAAACTTTAAATTGCACACTTATGTTTAATTCTCTTCTTTATAAAAATAATATTTACACTTGCAGATGAGATGAAACACAAAATAAATACACAACCCAACAAACAAAAAAAACAGTCAGTGGATATGGAGCAGCACACTTTAGTTTCATTTAGCTTAAGTGGAGTCTGAGTCCTGCTGGTCAGCAACAGGCAGCTCCTTCGTTTTCATTTCTCAGTTTATTTTGCTTTCCTAGCAGGCCTCTTGTTTTTCTGGACATGCATTCTCTGAGCTGCGAGCTCTTGGCTGCAGCAGCAGCGCTTTAGTCTCCTTCATCAGTTCATCTGTTCACCAGCAGGAATACGAGAACAGCGGGTACTGGCTCCACTCAGCCACGTTGCCATGGTGATAGCCATGATGCACAGCCTGTGTGGGGTAATCGGCAGTGAGGTGGTGAGGAGGGGGGTACTGGGCGGGTCCGGGGCCACTCCACTGGCCCAGCGACTGCTCAGCTCCATACGGGCTGTAGATGTGGTGGCTGATCACTCCAGGTTTACTTGTCGGGGTCATGCTCATGTTGAGAACCCCAGTGTAGTCCTGGGGGGCCGGGAGGTGCTGGGGGCCACAAGAGGAAGGGCCAACCTCCTGCGTGCGCGGCTTTGAGGAGTCGTGGTCAGGAACGGTGGCGACATCAGGAACTCTGGACTCAAAGCTGCTGCGTACTGATCCGCTACTGCTACTGCCCACGCTTGAGGACGGAGAGGGAGACTTTCCGTACTCGTGGAACCTGAGGATTAAAAGCGCGTGATCAGTTACTGTTTTTCATGACATCACACTCTTCTTTTGTTGCACAACTTTGTCAGTTCTCACCTGTACGGCTGGTAGGAAGCAGGAGCAGGAACTAGCTGCTCTGTGTTGTACATGTCTCTGTGGTCGGCTCCAGCAGGAGACTCGGTCCTCACACTGTGCTCCCTCTCTGCAGCCCAGGGGGAGTAACGCTCCTCTTTGACCGCTTCACCCTCTTTCCTTTTGGGTAGGTCGCCTTCTTCTGCATCATAACCCTCATATGGGCGGCAGAAATCTGAGAGGACGAAAACAGTTTAACTTCAGATCTAGGATTAAAAAGTCAAAACATCATCAAGAGGAAGAGTTTAAAAATGGTACCTGGTGGATTGTCCTCCTCCGAGTCCTGGTTCAAAATGTCAGACATCTTGGCTCGTTTCTCGAGGGAGGCGGGGTTCTTGTTTGCACGTCTGCAAAGAAACACCAGGTTCATTAAAAAATTACAACAAACGCTTAAAACTTTTTTAATCCTAGTTCCCCTTTTCAATGAAAACCATATCGCAAGTTTCTTTGCACAAAATAACCCTTACAGTGTGCCTTGTATTGTTTTTTGAGTGAGACCTGCATTTTACATTTTGCAGTTAGTTTACATTCTACCCTGAAATGAGCCTTTCACAAGATTAAACATCAGAGTGATACCCACCTTTTCTTGTTTGTGCCTTCCTCCCTGAAACCTTTTGCAAACGGGTTGTGGTCGATCTTCAGTTTTGTAATCTGCAGGTGGGAAAATCAAGACAATTTAAACATAAATGATGTGTGTTGTCCTAGCAAAGGAGTTTTGGTTGGTTTGCAGTGTTTTAAACTGACCTTGGTGTTCTGGTAGGCTGTGACTGCTGTAAAAGAAGTCTCTGGGAAGGAGAAGGTCTGAAAAACACTCCAGCGGACGCTGAACAGGTCGTCTGCCTGGACGAGGTGGAAGCGCGGGTGGTAACGGTGCATGGAGTGCAAAATAATCTACAGATAGAAGGAGGAGAATTAACTGAGGGCACTGAGTTTTTCATTGTTAACCACTATTAAAGCTTATTATGTTTGTATTACCACTTCACCAAGGACCTCTAATTCTCTTCAAAGATTAAGTGTGATATCATTGTGTTTCTGACTTACATGTCCATGCTGGTCCAGTGTGTTGTTGGTGAGCTTCAGCTTGAGGAAGGACACCGACTGCTTCATCCAGTGGCTCCCCGGGGCCGGAGAGTCCGGGTGAAGGTAGGTCCTACAGGGAGGCTGGGGCTCCGCTTTCCCTGCCACCTCCCATTTCTCTTTATTCCACTGTGAGAAAGAGACAGAGAGTCAGTCAAGAGAAAAGTCATTTACAGAATGAGCCACATCTTCTTCCTTCTTCCCCAGAGGAGGTGTGAGAGCAGGACGACCGAGAGGAGAGCGTCTGCTGGCCAGCACCACCCACGGAGACAGTGGGCCCCCAGCAGGGGATAGAAAAACAGGAAGAGATAACACCCTTTGATGTATGATGTCAGGAGAGGGGGGGGTGATAAACAGGGGTTGTCTTGTCTGGAGATTTTGGAGACCACTGAAGGAAATCTACAGCCAAAGCCATGTGTGTGCTAAGTCAAGGCCACATCAGATTGTTGCAAACTTTCTTCAACTTTGAGGCTCATAAGTGAAAGCTCATGGGAGGAGTTTTGAAATACCTGATTGTTAAAAAAACAGGGTGCAGAAATCATTTCTTAGCATTTACAGGATAACATAAGCAAAGGAATACAAGGCACTGCTTTGTCGAGGTCATCAAAATCAACAAACTTAGAAGTTCCTCACAGGAGCTTTATGGAAATGATTGCTGTCTTACCTTGTACCTGAAACCATCCTCAGGCACCATGTCGACCAGTAAGATGTACTTTGCACACGGGATGAGGCCAGAGAGATTCACTTTACAGTGTGGGAACATCCTCCTGGAAAACACACACATGAATTGAGAAGTATTCTGGGGGAAAATCAACAGAATGCACATGCAGAGGGAGCCACTCTGTAAATATTTAGCATTGAGGGGTTTATTTTTCGTAGGTGTCTTACCTGCCCGGTTTGGTGATTATCATCTCGGTTCCTATTCCATGGAAGGTCTTCCAGAGTTCAGGGTCCTCCAGAGTCAACCTGATGTTACCCTGGAGATAAGGGTCGGGTCCAGCAGGAGGAGGGCCGCTGAAGTTTGGCTTCAAGTCTAGAAGGGAACAAGGCCGATAAGCATACAATGGATTTGATTCGTCTTCTTTTACGAATGTCGTTGATGCATTAAGAGTTGTACGCAGATAAAGACTGAGCTGCATGGCAAAGTTCAGCATGAATCCAACAAAAGTCAGTGACACTCACCTCTAAAGGACTGCATACTTCAGGTTCAGTTGTAGTAAAGAAAAAATCTTGATAATGTTCATGCACTGAGGGCCAATAAGCAATCCGATCCTGGTATATTCAACAGTTTCTTCAGCTCAGACCTCCTGGTATTCCTGCTTCATGTGTATAAAAAAAAAAGAAATCCAGCAGCTCTGGCAGGGGTCAGACAGGTCTTGTTGCGTCAGATATTTCACAGTTCTTAAGTCCTGCAGGAAGAGGTGACCATGACTTTTAAGGGGACTCTCAGAGTGGGAGGGGTCAGGAGAGCCATTCCCAGGCTTTGAAGTGGCACAATGATGAGTCAGGTCCCCGCTGTGATTGGAGGCTGCTGGAAATCAAAGAGACTTAACAGAGCCTTGATACCGTCCCCACAGGAAGGGGGACGGAGGAAATGCATCTTTATTAACTGCTAAGAGACTTTAAAACAAATATGGACGCACTTCCCTGCAGCAGATCTGGGCGGCAGCGGCACCAGAATCAAATGTAAATATCATTCACACACACAAAGCCAACATTTAGACTGTTTGCGATATGTGCTTGATACTCAATATAACATTTAACACAACTGATAGAAATACAGAAGAGGATACGGCTCAATGAATTCATTGCTCCCATAAGTATAAACGTTATTCTACTGGGTTGGAAGAAGTCCTCAGATCTAATTTAACATTAGAAGTAATACCACACTGTAGAAATACTCTGTCACAAGTGCAAGTCCTGTATAGAAATGTTTCTCAAATGATCATGCAAAAGTTACTAAATACATAAACATAACCAAAAGTTAAAGCATTACATTTGCAGAATGATAATACTGACATACTCCAGGGGAGCTTATTAATGTTGCCAGGGGAAACAGTAAAGTCTTTTGATATAATAATTTGAGATACTATTCATCGATGATATTTTATGTTGTGAATCTGAATATGAAAAGTAGCTTGAATCTAAAGCTGTGTGCCTCTCAGATGGAGTAGAGTGATAATTAAATGAAGAGAAATAAACTCGCTCATGCAATGTTTGTCCCCTTAATACGTTTCCACATCCTCAGCTTCCTCCATCAGAGAAATGATGCAGTGGGAGGGAAACTCTGTGTAAACCCATAATGGTGTAATGACAACATGAACTCTTTCTGCAGGTAACTCTTACCTGGGGGGCGTCCTCATGAGGCCCGCAGGCAGCAGTGATGTGAAAGGGGTGGGTGGGGGTTGTGTATTGGGTTGTCTAGACAGGCCCATGCTCTGATAGATAATCTCATTAGACCAGTTTCCCTTGAAGGGGACAGTTTCTGCATGTGGAGAAAGCCTCGTGTATAGGCAGGCAATTAACAGCCAGTTAACACCACATGCCCAAAAACAGGCCTGAATGGGACATGAGGGGTCTGAGAATAAAGACCTGCACCAACAACCCCAACTGTCCTCCCACCATCCACATCCAGACACAGTGCACGGCTGTCATTCATAGGGTCATTTCTCCGCCTGTATCGTACTGTGTTTAACAAAACAAATGCTAAACTCTGCAGGCGTTAGCATAGAGGAACAAAATGCAACTACGAATATTTGAATTGAGGCGACTTTAACATCTCATTCAATCTGTCTCCTAGCATAAACACACCACTTCCACTTCCATCTCTCATTGTATTCCCATGTCTGCATGCTGCATACAATGCCTCCTGTTAGCTCTGCTCTGACACTATCCCACGCACAAAGGACTTTAAAAAAAAAAAACAGATTACATGTCATTACTATATACCAGCTACAGTCAGAGTTTAGATGGCTGAAGCATATTTCAAATGTAACAAACATCCTTGATAAACACTTTGAACCAGGGGTGGGCAGGGGCCCCCTTCTCCCTCAGCCAACCAATCGACCCGCGAGTCAATTTTAGTACAAACAAATTGTAAACATGAAGAAAGGTGAAGAACATTTGCCGTGAACACCCTGCATGAAGACCAAATGCATTAGAAAATTAAAAAAAATATATTTCTTTCATAATCTTAGATTTGTGTTTTTTTATTAGCAAAGAGATTATAAGAAATAAAGTGCTGTAATTGTTTTGTGATAAACTCTTCTGTGTAGCATTACTAAATGAATTAAAATAAAACAACTAGAAATATTTTAAGAACTGGTAAATACTCTGATCGTTGCAGTGGTAACATACGCTTGTTTAAATTACGTTTTTATATCTTTAATCTTAATGAATATTGGTACAACACACTCTATAGGAAGCTGTTTATTTGTGTCTTTAGTGAAATTATAAGTCATTATTATAAGACATTATAATGATCTACTTGAGAGTATTCTACAACTTGTAATAATTTGGCCCGTCTGGAAGTCAAACTAATGTGGCCCCTCCCTGCTTTAGACTAAGATGAAGAGTTTCCTAAACTTCTTGTATCTCCTCAATATATAGATCATTTTTAAAAGTGGGCCAGCCGTTATGTCACACGCCCCATGTTCAGAGGCTGAAGTCCTCATCGCAGCAGGCTGTGGGTTTGAGTCAGACTTTGGCCCTTTGCTGCACGTCATCCCCCCACTCTCTTTACTCCCCACATTTCCTGTTTCTCTCAGCTGTCCTATCCAATAAAGGTAAAAAGCCCCCCAAAAATGGGCCAGCAGCAGAGCAGTGCAATAAAACAATCATACTTAATAACCAAAGATTAAGATTGAGATTAGAGGCTCATGTTAATAACAGTGAAACTACAAACATTAGAAATTGACGTCACAGCCCACACATTTGGACTAACCTGCTGGTACAATTAAAAATGTAAACATTTAAAAGCAATTTGCAGCTTTCAAACCGCCCTTAAAGCTTGGACTCTGTAGAATCAGCAGTTCAGTGTGCATAAAGAGATTGTCACTCCTAAAAGTCTTCCCTGAGAAGATATTGAGCAGCCTCTTTAACGCTAATGTGCAGGGTCGATGCAGAATAAAAAGGATAACAACACTCAGCTTGTAATGATGCACTTAAAGCTGTATTCATGTTTAGGGTCCTGGTGCAGCAGCCCCCCACTCCTCCTCCTCTTTAACAGTGGCCCAACATTGGCCTTGAGGAAACACGGTGTGTTTTTATCCTCCACATGTGAAACCAGTTGTTGCCAAGGAGTTATTAATCACAGGTTCAGTGTGGCTCTCCTCACCTGGAAATAAGCCAGCTTCTCGGGGTCTACGCAGGGTGACCCTTCCACTATTTCAGGGGGTCAGAGAGGTCATGCAGCTGTTTGAAAAATGCAAAGATGATGGTTATTCTTTGCAGGTTATTTCAGCTCCTGCAGCAGAGTGTGTCAGTGTCAGAGGTGAGGTGTATGTTTCAGCAGCGGCAGTGTCAATCCCATTATGGACTGGGACTAGAGGTGGCAGGTGTGATTGGTAAAGGCTTCGGGATGTAGCCTGAGGACACAAGTCAGGGGCAGAGAGGCCTGACAGTCAGCCTCAAGGCAATATGGACGGGATGACACATCAGGGAGTTCATGTGTGGACGACTTAAAGGGCTGATAACCAGAAACATGACCGCATTTTTTAAATACCCCAAACACACTTTAGGAATCTACTTCACTGCATTTTCCAAGACCTTTTTAACATATAACACGTGTGATTCCGCGGTGTCCTTCCTCCCTGCGTCTACACCCAGATCACCTTTTTTTTTTTTAGCAGTGATGTTCCACCTCCCAGGTGTCAGTCTTTAGCCATTTGCTTTAACTGCACAGATCCCCTTGTGGTCCACAGTTAACAGCTGCCAATATACAGCCAGGGCCCAGGGATCAGACGGCTCTCTAGCAGCCCAATAAAGAGCCCCCGGAGTGGACTGACGAGAAATCTCACACCTTTCGCTCACATTAGCCATGCAGCATGCCCTTTTGATGCTTAATTGGCCACTTTGAGGGGTTGGTAGAGATAGCAGCACAGTCTCACAGAGCAGGAGACATGCCTTCACATGAAAACACGACAACATATATTATAATGCCAATTTATCTGATTCAAGATGCTGTGATAAGATTCCTGCAGAGAACTTTTATCTTAAAGTGGACATGCAAATGATGTTGCAACCAAGTAAATCCTGTTTTTTTTCCACCAAGAAAACATACAACATATGTAAGGTCTGTCTGCATCCCTTTCCTGACAACACTCCTGGTCCCACATGCAGCAAACCAGGGGCCGGCTGAGGCCACATTTGGTCGACCACATAAGAAAACAAACCTCAGATCTAGCTTGCCTGGCAAAGGGGGCAAATGACAACTTCACAGCACTTCATAAGAAACTCCTGGAAGTTGCTAATGAAGACTAATGACTTCCCTCGTGTCGGAGACTTCACACCACCGTGTACAAGCCCTTTGACCACAAAGTCAATGTGGTCAGCGGGGTGGTCCGCCAGCCACATACGTCCAACAGCTCCACTAGAGGCATCATGGAGGCAGTATATATCAGAATTATTTAAAGGAAGATTTATTAATCAAATGTCTTTCCCTTATTTCCTGTTACAGTGTTTTAAAGGTGGAGGTTTGCTCCTTCACTAATTTGATGCTTTACACTGAGGAAAGCTATAGTGAAGCATTATGAGGAAAATGTGTGATTTTGTGCCAAATAAATACATGTGACTCGACTTTGCTGCAACTGAACATTAGTCAGTCAGTTTGGAAATTAAAAAAAGTTAAAATTTTCCTGGAAGAAGAACAAAAACATGTTTTCTTAAGCAGCCAATGGGGGAAAAAAAGGATCAAACATTTGAGTGTGCTGCAGATAAAATGTCACTGTCTCTCTCACAGATAAAAAAAACAAACTCTGAAATACTTTCAAGACATGAGCTCTGACTGTAGTGTTAAAATGTGGTGTGCAGGAAAAAAAACTTTGAAAATGTAAACATGTATGCCAGTTGTAATTTCATTCATTTGTTCAATAAATATAACTGGAAAAAAAAAAAAAAATGTGGTGTGGCCGTGACTCGTGACAAAATACTGTGCGTTAGTGAGGAGTCATCGCTCCATGAACAGCTTCTGACGGAGGATGTTCCGGCTCATTGAACATTTCTCTGGTTTCTCAAAATGTGAAAAACCGCCAACAAATGTCAAAATGAGCCGTGAAATTGGAAGTGCACTGGTAAATGTAAAAGATAGACTTCAACATGAGCTGATGTTTATGCTTTTTGACTTGATGTTCGTCAAACTCCTCTCCATGTCCAGTCTCTCATTATGGTCCAACTCGACAACGTTTGCTGTATTTTCATTTGTTGTGGTAAAAGTTTCATGCTGCCAGGCAGTGACGATTCTACAGTCTGTTGGGGCCCTATAGGCAAAAATTAATTGGGGGCCCCTCCAACCACCATTATGTCTGCCAGTGTTCCCACGCTATTCCTCTTTCTTTTTTCACTCCATGACAGATAATGCCTCTTCATTTTCCTTCAGTGTTTTATTGTAATGAAGGAATAATACATGAGATACTAAGCAGGTCAACAAAGGCAAGTGCTGTCAAATGGGGCCCTATTAGGGGGGTTTCCTACTGTCATAGCAAAATTTGTCACACAATTTGAGCTACTGCTGCGGTTTAAAGTTTGTCAGCCTTGCTGAGCTGGGGCCCCAAGCAGTTGCCTGCCTTGCGTGTTGACAAGCAGCGCCTCTGCTGCCAGGGTCTCTTTATCGTGGTCAAATAATTGAATTTGAATCCGACTGCATATACTGCACACTTTGTTGCTACAGGCTTGTTGTCACATTGCTGCAACACAGAAGAGGACTCTGTGGGAAATGCTCATATTTTAATTTCCTGGTTTGAATAAATCCTGGAAGTTATTTATTTGATCCAGTAGAATGGGTAAGGCTTTCGTTTCCCTGCTTTTATTATATTCATTCATTCAGCCTCAAACTGGGAAGTAAAGAAAACTAGTTTCAACCACATGTAAAGTGAAGTATTTGGACAACCATTAGGTCTTTGATACAAAGCATAAAAAAAATATATCTTGTGCACACAAGTTAGATAATAACTTGTGTGCACAAGATATATCTATTTTTTTTTTTACTTATTGGGACTTCAGGAGCTCCGTACTTTGATGCATTCATAAATAGTTCATTAAAACGTTCGACATGTAAAAAGGAAAGGTGTTGTTAAAATGAGTGCTCAAATGTTAACAGCATAATGAAAACATCTGGGAGGAATAATTTGCTATTACTGGACTTACTTCATGAACTGTTGGGATTAGTTGTGTGTCTTACAATGAACCCGAGTCACCACACTGGCCCCTCGCTGTTTTTCTCAGACAGCCACGCTCTGCCTGATCAGATCGAGGACACTGAAGAACATTTCATGCACTCCTTTTCAAGCAGAACACAGAACAAACATGTGTTTCTCAAATCAAATATATTTTTTGGTTTGACATCTATAATGCATTCAGTCCAGACAAAGAGAACAGGGCTCCAACATCCTGAGCCGAGGGGGGCTCTTTCTTAAATGTGGTACATTCCCAATATACCTCGAAAAACAATAGAAAACTATTTTACAACAAAATAAACAAACACAATGAAATCAAATACAAAACGCTGTCTTTTTTATCAAGGGTGATAGTTTACAATTATTCATTTGTGTTCCTTTCAAAAGTTCTTTTTTTATTAGACAGCTTTCAAGAAACACAATCAGTATATATCTTTCTCTGTATAGAAAACAATCTGTAAAAAACATTCGCTTGTCTTCCTCTGAGTTTAGCTAGAATTGTGACAAATTTACCAAAGTGGTGTATAAGGAAAGGCATCAGTATCAGAAAGTCTTCCTCATGCATTTCAATCCCACTGAACTGAGGACCGATCGTCTGCTAACGGTGAGTCGTTTCCTGCAGTTGATTGAATCTAAAGCGACCCTCACCTTAATGTTGACGCTCTCACACATGCACACACTTCTCCAGCTTAATACTCCACCCATTAAAGCCAAACATGTTGGAAAGAGACTCGGATTAGCAAGTGTACAAAAGCTAATTCATAATAAGTGACACCTCTTAGTGTATCATTCAGATCAGTGCTGGTGACAGGACGTCTTCTCGGTAAGAACGATTCCTCTTAGCTACAAATGCACACCCAGGAAAAAATATATATAGAGGACAAAATATTACAAGAAGTACAGTGAGTACAAAAGTAGCACAAAGTGTAGTGCCAAATGAAAACATCCCAAATATTAAGTGTAAACATTTCCAATCTGCTACAGGTTGTGAGGCTGTGCGGACTTTTTCTGAACCACAGACGAACCTCAGGAGTGCAGCCGATTGTCCTTAATTCACCTTTGTGTCCATTGACATATATTGAGTACTGGTGTTAAATATCTTGCAGAAGAAATTCTCATGCTAAAGTGAAAGTTCAAAGTGGAGGACAGCAGGTTCATGCTGCTGAGCTTCAGTACAGACTGAGGCACCTCAGACAGGAGAGTTCTCAGACGAGGATTTAGCTGCGGCTCGGAGGTATGGTTAGCAAACCACATAAAAAAATAGATGCATAAACACGGGACCGGACTTCAGAGGCTGCAAGTCTTTGTTGTCGGATCCAGCTGGGTACAGGAGAGCTCCATAATATGATGTGTGATATGCATGAGTGGCACATTACAGACATGCTGTGGGAATAAAGCCTTTGTCGTCTGTCATATGCACCATTAACACGGTGACAGGCGATGAGAATACTGCATTTTATTTAGTAATGCACATGACGGAACAATAGCATCAACAAAGACAGCTGCAGGGACATGAACCATTCTTTTTTGTTTTTTTAAGACAGGGGCACAGGGTTTGGCAGAGTGAAGCGATAGAGCACAGTTTAGTTTGAGCGTGCACACAGGGCCTTCAGAGCTCAGATGTCCATGTAGTCGTCGTCGTCCTCCTCCTCCTCGTCAGACTCGCTCTCCAGAGACGATTCCTGGCTCGACGTCTCCTGCACCTCCAGCGCAGGCTGGCTCAGAGTGTCCTTTTTGACAGTGGCTGCAGACTGAGATGACAGGATGACGTTCTGTGCAGGGGGAGACAGCAGGGGGCACTGTTGAGTCTTAAACAGTCATGTACACTGGCACAGAAGCAAATACTCAGAGGCTAACTGCATACCTTAAGTCTTTGTTTGGTTTCCTCTGAGATGCTGCCTTTGGGGGAGAGAAGCGTAGGTGTCGGGGGTGTTACTGTGATTTCTGGTGGGAACTTGGTAACTGTGGACGGGATGAAAAGCTTTGGCATGTTGGCTGGGACCCGAGAGCGGATTCTGTTGGGGTCTGGAAGCTTTGACTGCTCATTGCTGGCGTACTGCTGCTGGTCTGAGAGAGAAAAACAAGAAACCAATGAACAACCATGCAGTCTCTCCTAACATAGAATTTTAAATTTACCTCCAAATATTTGTTATTTTCAGCATTTATAGCAATTATATACAACAAATGTTGTTTGCAATTCAAATAAAAAACATAGCGGGATGATTTGCTAAACACTGACACCCAACGGAAAAACATCACAAAGACCAAATATCAAATGTTGAAACTGAGAAATGTATTTTCTGTTCTGGTAAATCTATGCTAAATATGAATTTAATGCCACCAACATGTTTCAGAAAAGTTTGGACAGTGGCAACAAAAGACTGGAAAAGTTGAGAAATGCTTAAAAGGAAACACGCCTGATAGAACCTCATCATTTACATTAACTGGCAACAGGGTTGTAATAAAAAGAGCATCCCAGAGAGACATTCTGAAGAACAGATGGAGAGGAGTGAAAGACTGTGCTGGCAAATACAGCAACACTTCAGAATGATGTTTTTAACGTGAAACAGTAAAGAATCTGGGGATTTCATCGTCTAGTTCAGCAGTCCTCCTGAAATGATCGAGATATTTTCAGGCGTGCAGATGTGAAGATGGCTATAGTGTTTTGTCATTTTTAAAAAGCTTTTTAATGGTGTTGAAATTAAAACTAGAAACCATTTGTCAATGTTAGAACATTTTCGGTGCAAATCAAGTCACTTCAAGTTATTTTAAGTGAAGTTTATTTTGGAATATCATAAATGTGATCCATCTGTCTGGCTGTGAGCGTTCGTGTCACACGTCTGACCTTGGCATGTTTGTGCGCTGCTACATGTGGCGGCCTCCTCTTGAAACCAGCCTGCTGCTGACTCCTGTCCTTGAGATACAGTGGCCAGTTTCATCTGCTGACAAAGGTGTGACTCCTGCTGTCGGTACGCGAGTCCCTCTGACGGCTCCTCTGTGGACAAAAAAACCCCAACACATTTTAAAACTACAGTATCAGCTCCAGACTGTCTATCAGGCAGTTCTTAAATATCTTCTTATTCTTTACAAAAACACATGAATAGTTCTCCATGTAAAGAGGATTTTAAAGTCCCCCTCGTTAGAAAGAACACTTTTTAAAATGAGTAAACACAGAATCGTTGCATACTGTAAAAAAATGAAAACAAAAATGATCTAACACTCTCTCTTACTAGTGTTGCCTAGGTAACCATTACATAATACATAGTACTGCAGTGTTGCTTGATGCTAACCTGTGTGTGTGCGTGTGTGTGCGTTTTGAACATCATCTAATATCATTGAACTTTGATAGCTTCAGAAAAATGTGGTAGTGATCTGATGCAGCTCTTGGTCACACATTATTTTGGACTTTTCTCGTCATCACCGTCTGCAGATGTGAAATATGCTGCTTTTTGTTTTTAAATCCAGTGCAGTCTGTTCTCATCCTGACGCCTGAAGACTGACAGTGTTGTGTTGACGTGACCTCTAACTGAGTCGAGCTGAGTTCACCTCTGTGGAGACGTAAAAAGAGACTCTGTAGAGTTTGCTGAGAAGCAGCATCATTAGTTTTAAATAAAGAACAAAAACCATTCAGTTTGTTACCTGCCTTTCTTATACAGAGTTAAAGTAATAAAGGAAATGTGCACAGAAGCCAGAGAGAGGTAAGAACAGAGAGAACATTATGAATATTTCATCAGGATGTCATTAATTATGGTGTGACATGACGGAGTAGAGTAAAAGTATTATCCCAAACATTTTGAGATGTAAGCCCACCACATGATAAGTTTACATCATGAGGGGACTTCAGGATGAAGACACTGTGTTTAGGAATGACACATTCAGACAGAAAACAAGATGATCATTAAATCTATCAATATTCATGATCAGGAGGATGATGCCTCCAGAGGCAGAAAAAGAGTCACGATCCAGAGCACCCTGATTTCTACAACTCTTGTTAGCAGACTGACAAAAACCCAAAAGGCAAAATTTAAGCATGTTATGCAACAGCTCTGTGGAAGGCCAAAGGCGCCCCCTGCTGGTCCCATGAAGTAAAGCACTCTGGGATCTTGAAGTATAGCTTCACCTCAGCAGTGCTACAAAACTACACCAGCTTTATTTCAACCATCATTTTTTTCATCCTTCAAATATTTTGCCTTGTGTAACGTGTGCACACTGACGTTAAAGTAACTATGTAATTGCCGGGGTTTGTTAAAGAGGAGTCGACTGTACCTGTGTGTGGTAGGAAGGCCATGGCGGCAGCAGGGTGACTGGCTGCTCTCCTGTGCTGCGTCTGATCGTGGAAACCTGAGGCTTGAGGAGGTCTGGACAGCTTGCTCAGGGGCTCGTACAGAGCTTTGGCCTGGCCGTCCTGGGTGGAGAGCGGGTGGCAGGCGGTGTGGCTGAGCAGGACAGGTGTGGGCAGGGAGGCGGGGAAGAAGATGTCTCGGTGCTCCTTGGTATATTTGGGCGTTGTTGGTGTGTCGCCTGCAGACTGTTGGAGAAAAAAGAAGAGCAGAGGAGGTGAGGAGATCCATCAGCAGCGTGAAGAGCCCCCTCCCTGGTAAGTCTGGTCAGAGACTCAGAGCCAGAGAAGCAGTTGCTACTTCTGCACTTTTCAAACACCACACATCAGCAAAATAGTGTGTCACACAAGAAGTAATGAAATCCTCTACAGAGCTGCAACGTCGTCCCCCTGAGGTTCAGAGTCTCCCCTTGTGTGCTGGACTCGGTGCTGGGTGCACCGCTCGACACCACACCACATCCCTCTGAGCCACTTCCCTGTGTGTCCTTTAGAGGACCACTTATAAACACAAGAGCTGCACAAACAACCAGTGACAACAGCCGCCCTGATCCCAGAGCCGCTGTCATGGCAACACTGAGGAGCACAGTTAAAAGAAATAAATACCCCTTCTCTAGTTTTCAATGTAAAATGGATGAAAGGTTGGAGGAGAAGTAGACTTCAGAAACCTGCGAATCCATCTCTTCATATATACAATGAGATAGTAGGTTTGTATGTGAAAGGCTACATGGATAAGAACTGTGATATAACAGTGAATATGATTTCAGATTTGCCACATGCAGTGCTGTTATATTCGGTAAATGTGATTATTTCATGTCTTACAGTTTTGTCAGCTTTCAAACCCCACAGGGCCACATAACACATGACCCATACAGTATGTAAGCACAAGATCATTTGGCAATAACCGCATCTCTTTTTCACTCCGTCATTCTGCTGGGAGTTGAGGTCAAATTTGGTCTGAATCAGAGCTGTGTATGACGAGGGTCCCTGGGGGATTCACACAGAGACGACAGGAAACAGTGCAGCCGTCCAAAAGCTCAAGACAGCGACAGATCCTTCAGCCCGACACAGAGCGGCACAGCAGCTCCACAGCCAGCTTTGATGATTCATATCTCATGAATTAAACATTGGAAACAAAGATACCAACAAGTCAGCTGGACTGTGTGCATTAGAAAAAAAAAAAAAACACTACCTGAGGAGATTGCAGCACATAGCATGCAGTCGGTCTGTGGGCTCCTCCTCAGGGTTTGCTGTGTGGTAAGAGCGGGCTGCTGCCGGCTACACTGAGGTCCCACAATGTGAACTGAAAGATGGTTCTTTGCAATTATCCAGATTGGGCATTAAATCAGATTAGAGCAGCTGTAGATGTTGTGTACGGGTTTGGTCATCTCTTCAACACAATTGAAAGACTGGCCAACCGAACATTTTGATTAAATTGCCTGCACAAATGGGACTGACACCAGAGCTCCACATTTTCATATTCTTGGATGTGTAAAAAAACACAACAAACGTCCAAGTCTGCTGATATACATCCAGCAGAGGAGAGTGGTGTGTTTGAAGAGGACCCTCCATAAAGTCTCTTAAAAATGTAAAGCATCTTCCCAAGAGGAGGAGAGTAATAGTGACATAAGAACACTTATCAGACCTTCCTTGATTGACATAAAGATCACCGGTCTTTCACCTTTGCCTTTTTTTTTTTACTCCTGATGTTGCATCAAACTGAGGAGGCAAACATTGCACAGATTACAAAACAGCTCCGCAGCACTACGCAGCACATCTCACTCTGCACTTGTGGGGGCTTGAAGGAATGTGTGAATCTGTAAAGGCAGGCAACAACTTCTTCATGTCCTTGAGCTGAGAGCTTCCAAGGTGCCTACTCACATTTCCAACTACACACAAACTCAACCCCCCCGACAGGAGGGGGTAGCACAATAATTACAACTAAACAGTAGTTCGATTAGACTGCAGAACAAGACAGTGTGCAGCAGGCAGCCCTCTCTCCTATTAGCAATCACAGGCTAATTGTGAAAACATCTTTGAGGTCAATAAGCATGCCATCTGACAACAACACGAGGAATCTGATTCACCTGAACGTTGTTAAAGGGCTGGAGAGTGTCTGCTTCAGACTCTACATATTACTCCTGTGAGGAACTTTCACTTTGAGTCTATTTTAGTGACCCCTGTGGACAAAGTGGGACCTCTTATATCAGAGCTGACCTTATCCTATACATGTGTAAGAACTGTTTACTAACACACACTACACACGCACAGCTGGTGGGGGGGTTCGGTGTCTTGCTCAAGGGCGCCTCGGCAGTGCTCAGGAAGTTAACTGTCACCTCTCCAGCTACCAGATTTGGTCTGCATCAGGACTTGAACAGGCGACCCTCCGGTTCCCAACCCAAGTCCCTACAGACTGAGCTTCTGCCGCCCATGAGAGGTATCACTCGTCGAGAATCTTTGACACAGAAAACAATCTGTCCTGGCGGCGTGCAGTTAAAACACTTCACCTGACACGTACGCCCAAGCAGCTGTTTGAGGTGTCGAAATTCTATAAAAGACATAATATGTCTTTGTTTGTTTTTAACCAGCTAAACCGACCTTACAGGAGCTTTTTTAATACGACATCAGTTAGTATAAATCTGCTTTGTAAGGTAACCATGGGTGTTTTGAACGGCGCCTTTAAATAAAATGTATCATCATCATTATTATTAATACCTAAAAAAAAAACAATGTCGAATGGGAAATTTCTCCGACTGACATCCACTGTGAAAAACTTTTTAGTCTACGCAGCAAAGTTGGATTGATGTTGTTCTTGGGGGACTGCAGAAAAGTTTTACGCTGAATGATAATTGAATAGAATATATGACAGTTGAATCAAGAATACAAAAAAAATTATAAAATTTTATACAAAAAAAGAAAAATAGAAACAGACTTCTAAAGTGCCTACACAGCTGCTTCAGTCTAATTCTAAACCAGAGTATTTTATCCACGTTCTAACAAGGGATTTAATACAATATTCAGTGCTATGAATTGCTGTAAGACTGTCAATCTATAGAATGGACCTCAGATTAAAGAAGCCGGGCGTTTGATACATCTGTCCCTGTGATGGAAGAGTCCCTCTAACTCTAATAACCACCAACATTCCTCATTCGTCTCTTTAGGTTTATATCCTTTTGAGAAATGTGGCATCGGGCTTTCGGCTTCCTCTACACCATTATCTCAGAGTCTATTTATCACACATGAACACATAACAAGGAGCGCACACACAAAACGAACAAAGACAACAAAAAGACTCATGCAGAAAATAAGATGATAGGATCAGTGAACAAGGAAAAACAGATTTATTTTGCCGACAGCTACTTCTCAAGAGCGTGAAGTTTTGGGGGAGCATCACCGTGACAACAGGATGTGGGCAGAGGGACCCTTGTTGACTGTGTGGGCTGTAGGAGGGATGTGAGGAAGGGGGAGTCGCCGACACAGGATGAGGCAGAGCGGATAATGACTCGATGAGGAATATGAGCGCCTGAGACAACGCTATGTTTATAGTTGGTTTAGGACCAGAAGAATCCATCACATAAATACAATAAGACACAATTATGTAATGTTTTAAGATACTTGTATGTGTCATTTAGCCTTGTGTATCATTATCATAATGTCTGTGCAAAAAAACAGAGTGCAAACCAAGGCCGAACCTGAAACCGATGACGAGTTTGGCAACTACTGTGTGAGGCTGAGGGGGACGACAGGGAGCATTTACAACACGCTACTGGGCTATTTTTGGTACCTGCAGGCTGGAGCGGGATAAATGTGAATAACTGTGGACATGACTATGTGACTAACCATTTAAGAACATTATACTAGAGGCTTTGTGTCACCCTCCCACAGAACAGCCCGTCTACTATAACCCTTCACTATTTACTTTCTTTAGTCATAGGTCTTTCTGCTGTTGATTGCCTGTTAGGCACGATGTGAGAGAAATATGCAATGTGTGATAACATTGTTCAATACTGCGATAACGATATTCATTGCGATAAATAAAGAGTAAAGAGTGCAACGTCTGTCTGCTGATGTTTTACAGAACACCTGTGTTTGCAACATGTGCCATGTAAATCAAGCTTTAGTTCATCAAATGGTGTGACAGCGTGGACATGACACTCAGGCCTCCTATGCATCAAAGCCTGTAAATATTTATGGATGGCGTTTGAGTGACGTCACCCATCTGTTACTGCAGGGGGCTCCAGAGGCTCATCGGCAGCAGCCGCCATGCTGGAAATCTTGTCTCAGCCTAACTTTCAGACAACCTAACGACAGGCTGAGAGCTGGAGCTGAGGCGGGTTTAAAGCTCCCTGACAAACTGTCACATCACGCCCACCTGTCAGGTCATCTAAGCGCCTAACTATGGATAACACGTATCTTTCATAAAAACAAAACAGAGCCGTTATATAAAAATTCACTCCCGTACAGTGTGCCTGAGGACAATAACTAATCAGACCTATTTTGTTGTTTTTTGTACCAGGCTGTAAACATGTTCATTTCTACTGTAAAAACAAAAACTGGCTCTTTTTTGCCTGTGGTGTTTAAGTGACTTCCGAGTTCCTGGAGCCAGCCTCAAGCGGACCCTCGAAGAACTGCAGGATTTTGCACTTCCGCATTGGCTTCATTTTTCAACACCGGAGGTTGCCGCTTAGTATGCATTAGTTGTGTTATCTGATTGTGAAACAAAAAGCTTGCTACTTAAAAGCTAAATAGCAGACAGGTAAACAAATCATTTGACCTTCTTGGACAGGCAGATGAGTTGGACGTACAACATCAGAGACACACCAATACGTTTTATCATGGCTGGTAAAGAATATGTCAGTGAAGTGACATGATGACAACAGCAGAACATCTTCAAATGCTTTTTTTAAAAACATCGTTAACTGCTGCAAACAAATCAACTGATTTTATAATAATTTCCTGACTGGATTCTTTTTTCCTTAACAGCGAATCATTAAAGGTCTGCTCGTTTTAATAAACTTGCTTGAATCATTAAAAAGCTGAGGGGGGAAACAAGCATTTGGAATGAACTAGGATAAATCAGGAGTATGCACAGTGTGCTCACTGTAAAAGATAGCAGCATGATGGACGATGAGCATGACCAGATTCATTGTTTTACCTGTCTTTGGGCAGAAGTGGCCAACTGTATCTGGCAGAACTTCACAGCTTGATCCAGAGCTACATCCTCATCCACCTGAGAGGAGAACAGAAAAACTGGTGTTAGGGCAGAGTAATATCTTCATACACTCATGGCTGGATTTCACATTTTGTAGAGATGTTTTGGTACGGATACCAGTATCGGAAATGACCTCACACACTGCCTGAAAATGCAAAAGTGGTGTGTAAAAAATAACGCTCAGATATGGTCATTAATTACCCCTCACACAAATTGACAGAAGAGCGGTGCCCTGCTAGCAGAGTGTAACACTTATCAAAGCTAGCACAATGTGTCTCCCCAGTGATTTTCCAATCAGACGTTTTAAGGCTGTATTTGTATTTATTAAAAGTTAGATGAATAAAAACACATCGTAACAATAGAAGTGTTTCATGTTCTTCTGCTGACACAAAACATGAGGACAGGCAGCGAGCTAAGCTGCTGCTAACGTTAGCTCAGCTGGTTTGTAGCTTCAAAGCTCGTTTTGGGGTGTACCACCTACAGCCACTGAAAATAACAAAAATGGGAGCGCCGATAGCCTAGTGGCTGTGTCGCACGCCCCTTGTGCAGAGGCTGTGGTCCTCTTCCCTTACTCTCTCCTTCTGGCATTTCCTGTCTCTCTTCAGCTGTCCTATCCAATAAAGGCAGAAATCCCCCCAAAATAACTTTCAAAATAATAATAAATGACAAAAAGAACATGTTTTTTTATATTATTGTTCTAGTACTGGATGCATACGCTTAGTCTGCTAATACTTGAGTGTAGGTATTGTTAGCAGTATCAGGAAGGAAACATGGTATCAGATCATCTCTAATCCTTCCAACATCTCTTTCTATTCAATAAAACTTCCTCATGCAGCGAGTGCTGCGGCAAAGTCATCCCGTGTTTCTGAGGTGATCCGTCCTGCGTACATTTACACTCACTAACAATAGCACAAATTCAAAGCCCATAAAGTCTTGTTATCCTGTATGTTTGCCAACTAGTTGCTTTATAATCATTTATAGAAGATTTAGATTTGTTTCATTACTTTCATTTTGTAACGGGAAGTGTGTTGGCTTATCAGTTCTGTTCTGAGTGGTTATTAATGAATGCCGGCTGGTCGGGGAGGGAGGACGGTGCGTATAAACGACAACCATCCTCTTGATACACAGGTGACTGCTGCACCTGAGATTTATTAGGGGAGCTCTTTGGGCTGGCGGTGTTTCAAAGGTATGCAGCTGAACAGTTTGAGACTGCTACTAAAGCAGCAAAAATGCAATGCAACTGTTAACTCAGTGTGACAGCACATGTTTGATGTGTGGATAATAAATAACTAAAAATGAAATGGAAAAGTTAGTAAGATGGATAAACTTTATCGCCTGTCCTAACGGTGACCAAAATTCTCCTCTGGCAAGGCTCAAACAAACGCATATCCTGTAGAACCACCAGAGAAGAGAAAAGGACTGCTCTTTTACTTTTCTCAGAGTCCGGAGGATTTGGTCTGGTCTTCTGCCTGTGATCACAGCAGCAGTAAAGACAGGCTCATATTAAGGCCCGCTCGGGTTAGTGTGGATGAATGTGTGGGAGTTAGCAAGCTTAGCTGCAGCCCTACATCACACACTTAGCAGTAATCTTGCTCACACAGCTGTTATGTTTCCTCCAGCAGCCGGTTGTATGCATCAGTTCAGGGACCCCCAAAGGGAGAGTTTGGATTTTTTTTACAGCTGCCTCATTCTACTTTCCGAATGATGCCAATTGTTAAATGGACTGAGTCAAGCTTCACTGCATCACAGCCCACTGCTTTCAATCCATGTCTAGTTCACTTCAAACAACATACAGTTTTCAGTGATGACTTATCAATATCTACGAGTCATCTCTTATCACATAAATTCACTTCATGTGTCATGACATACTGATTTCAAAAGATTCTTCTGTCCGTCTGTCTAGAACGTTCCTTCAACATGTGCACTCATAAGAGTGAGCTTAGAGCAAGACAATGATCGGTCTGAAATATGCACAAGTAATGACATCAACAAGAATACCCAGCGTATGATACTTGTTTCTAACTATGTGCAGCTGTGCAATGCAGAAAACAATAACACCATACTGTAACAGTGTCTGCGCTGCAGTTGGTGCAGGTAAGTGCACAATCACAAGCTGCTTCTGGAAAAAGTCCAGGCATATTAATTACATGACTCATTTGTCGATAAGAAACATGTCAGGTCTAGCTCTGGCTTCTTTCTCTATCGGGTGTGTCTGAGAAATGGTAAACATCTCCTAAAGAGCACAGGGAACAATCTGAGTGGCAGCCTGGGCATCTCAAACAAAACCATACAAAACTGGTGCTGTTGAAGCCTGCCTCTCTCTCCTCGCATTTCTTCTTCAGCTGCCCCTCGCCTACTGCCCTCCCACTCCAGCTACAGACTTCTCTTGCATCACACAGCCATTGACAAGGCAGCTTCTGTAAGGGCAATTGATCTTCAGCTCAATATCCCTGTATCAGGCGAGGTGGGCTGTTCTGCAACTGTACCATCGATGTCTTAGAAAGCACTGAACTTGGACTAAAAAAAAAGAAGAGACATTTGCTCTCAGGAGATGCAGAGCTAAATGTCCTGCTTTTGGCACTTCTTATGGAGGAGAAGGTTAACAGTGGTAGACACATTTAACACAACTAAAGCTGTTTTCACATAGACACTACTGAAAATATCTAGATCATTTCAGGACGACTGCTCAGGATATTCTCCTGACCTGGCTGTTCACATGTGTTCCTCACAACGGGAGACTATCCCTGTCAGACAGGAGGGGGGGCGGGGGGGTCTCCTGAGGTAAGACGTACCTTGAGACTGTACCTTGTATCACAATCAACTTTGGGCAGTCATGAATCAATTCAAATGTAGCAGTTTGTTGTAATGATGGACAAAAGTCTCTAAAAAAATCTAACCATCCAGACAGAATGTAATTTTAAGTGTTAGCACCATGCCAATACACAGTTTGACATTTTGGCAGCAATATCAAAGCCACTTCATACAACTCTTTACGTCATTGCATGAGGGGGAAATTAAACAGCTATTCAGTTCAAAACACAATCTCAGGGGCAACCACTGCAATTACAACCTTCTGGGATCTCAGTGATGAGACGCATTCATTTGAGTAGTTAAAAAAGGAAATAAAACTCCCCACCTACTGTTGATATGTTAAAAAAATCCCTTGTAATCTATAAAAATACCACTACTGTAAGAGTCCGCCCCCTCTTTCTAAAGAAACATCATGGAGAGTAAATGGAAAGCGGTCTAACTTGAGTTATAGAGTGAAGCAAAAAACCGCAGCTCATGAGTCGACTGTTACGGTGTGCTTAAACTGAAGGAGGGAAAGTACCTATGCTACAGCCCTGGGCCCCGTTTCCTTGCTACAAGAGGGGTTTCCCCAAATGCTGTTTGAGGGCTCGTATGAAGCATGCATTACTTTGCTAAATTATATTTAGAAATGCCCACAGAGAGTACCAAGCCTCCAGGGAGGATGCAGCGTTTAAAAATAAAATAAAATAAATTGTAATATCTTCCAGATCCATCACATGATGCCAAAGAGTTTAGTAAAAAAAAAGAAAAGCTGCTTAATTTTTGAGATACACAGATTGAAACACAAAGCTTTATCTAAATGGCCAACAGGGTAGAAACCACAAAAAATAAATGAAAAGTCCGTGGCACTCTGAAAATAACTTTACTATATTTTATTGTGCAGAAAAGTTATTTTCAGTTTGCCACGGACTTTTGATTTATTAAACACAAAGCTGTTGCAACCAGCTTTGGATACCTTTAAACCTCCCCCCCCCCTTAAAACACCTGAATATAAACTTCTTCACTTTATGGTTCAGTGTTGGGGAGAGGAGCGCACTGCAACATTGCAGGACTGCAAAAGATACCAGAATACTTTTTCTGTCGCAGAAATTTGATGTATTGATTGTTGTCGCACAATGTTGAGAGAATATCAACAAATAGAACAACAAATGAATTGATAAATTAAAAGGCAAAACCCTTACAGCTTAAAAGCTGAAATATTTAGTAATAGCAGGATCAACAGTTCTTATTTTAGGCATTATAAGCGTGCATCAGATACCAAGTGGTTGGAAGGAGGGGTTCAAGGAAAAGTTTGTAGGTTTGCTCTTTAAGCCGCTGATCAGAAAGCTGCTTGAAGATCAGAATTATTTTATACCTGAAGAGTTTCAAAATGAAATGCAAAGCTTAGCACATTTTTTGGAACAACAGGGGCTTCACCTCCCATGTTGAATCGAGTTCTCTGTATTCATCCCATATTTGGAAAATATTAATCGCAAAAATGCCGTTGTCATTGTGTGCACTGAAGGTATCAGTTTATTCAAAACGGATCTATTCATCTACAGAAAAGCATCCATGTTTAAGGGAAGTCTTTACTTTGAATTTCCATCAAAGCACTTCTTTAAGAACCAGGTAGAGATCGGCATACAGCTAAGAGAGGACGGATAATTAACTCCTGTTTTGAGAATAAATTAGCAGTGTGGAAATATTTTTGGGTTTCAGAGAAAACACAGTCAAAGTATATGCAGCATGCAACACTGTCATTATGAGAATAAACATCCTGAGCTGACACCTAAGAAAGAAACAGGCCATCGTGTTTTTGCTCATTAGATCAACAACCGAAGGTGAGGACTAGGGCTGGGAATCTTTGGTTGTCTCACGATTCGATTCTGAATCTGTTTTCGAGTCGAAACGGTCCTGGATCCATGGATTCAAAGTCTATTCATGAATTAGTACAAACTTCAGGATCTACTCCAGTCATCTGTGAGACTGGATGAATTTCTTGCTGCTCCATTTGGCGTTCTACTGACTTAAAGAGCTAGCTTTAGCACTTAGCAGGGAGTGACTGATTAGCCAAAAAATAAATAAATTGATTTTTGGAAGTTATGAGTCTATTTAAAATCTCAAAAGATAAGAATCTTGATTTTTACATAAATTGACTTTTTTTCCACCTCTGATGAGGACCGTTAATTATTGTAAAGCCTGGAAGAGCTCAGTCATATAATCATCAAATCCTGTTAAATACAGGATGCATTTATTGTGTTATTATTGTATTAATCTTATTGATTGCAGACCCCTGGATTAAACTGAATATAAGTCATATAGTGACTAACTTTGAGGACGATGATAAGACATTCTAACGACTCTGTGATGTTATGTAATGTCCTCTCGTATGGTGTTCACAGCAGAGGTATTTGGTGCAGTGCAAAATAAAGAGGTTTACCTGTTTTATGAGCATGTAGGTCTCAGACATGATCTTCTCAATGCGTCCCAGATCGTAGGTCATGACTTTCTGTCCCTGCTGCCAAACCCTATAGGCATCAAGCAGCAAGGTTTTTCCGGACTCGACATCCTCAAGAAGCTTCCTTTTCCTGTTTGGCCTCCGTACAGAGCCTTGATCAGTCCCGCTGGCTGCCACAGTGACCTTGGGTGCTGAGGCTTGTAGCTGCTGCTGCCTGGAACTGATACTCAGCTCCTCTAGAGACAGCTCTGGTGTCCGGCCGCTGTCAGTCACTTTCTGCAGGGGCTCCACAGAAATCAGGGGGGTCTCAGCCTCTGTTTGGTTGCCCTGAGAATCTGTGGTGGCAGAGGGCCTCCTCCAGTTTCCACAGTCCAGCTCCATGGGTTCCTCTGGACCTGCTTTTTGCCCCTCACTTCCAGCAGTCTCCCCCTTCCCAGAGTAACTCTCCTGAACTTTACTCCCTTTATCTATGGATAGCGGTTGTGGATGGATGTATTGTGCCTGAGAGGCTTCCCTGGGCCCAGTGTCAGTGGCACCAGCTCCCTCTGTGAGCCCAGGCTTCTTAGGCAGTGCATGTTTGCTGTCCTCTGAACTAGGCCTGCTGGATGCGTCTGTTGTGGTCATCTCCCCCATGGAGGGTGCAGGCGCTTTGTGAAGCTGCTCAGACACCTGAAAGAAAACAGAACCTGTCAAAACATGGAGCAAGTGCATGCCAGACATCTAAAACTCACTGCGCCTCTCAGCTCCTAGTGTATATATATGTGTGTGTGTAGTGATTTGGGCTTCCTTACCCCTGAGAGACTCTTGAGATTGTCCTCCAGGACTTTTACAGTTAGGAAAAATGCTCTCTTGGCCAAAACCTGCCGATCAACATCCCGTAAATACTTCCTTCATGGAGGAGAAAGAAGGGAAGAGAGCAATGCATTGAGGAGCAGATACATAATAGATCACAGAAATAGCAGCATCGAACAGATGATCCTTACTTTCCCTGGTCAGGGGTTCTCTGCAGCATGAAAGAGACTTTCAGAAGGGTGTCGTGATCCTTGAGCTGAGACAGCACCTCCAACAAGAGGACAATGGATCGGTTCATATGAGATGCAAAACTCCCTGGGCGATCAATCTCATCTACTGGAATACGCCAGATGCCCTGGAGAGGGGGAGGAGAGAAAAAAGAAGAGGAAGAATCATGAGTTAAGTTTGTCTATGCTACAAACAGCACATACAAATAAAGAAACTATCTCTCAATGCAGGGTTCAGTTACATGACATTATTCAAAATAAGTCGAAGAGGACAAATGCTATATTAGGCTCATATTTGACGGACAACAGTCAAAGTTTACATTTTATGTCTACGCTCTGTTGCTACTTGAAGTTTTGTAATGCATATGGAAAAAATCAACAGTGTATTATGGTAAGACAAAAAACCCTAAAAAGAAATAAAGTAGAGGAATAAGCCAGAGAAACTAGGCACGGAAAGAAGAAAACTTTAATGAGGGGATGGAAAGGCGGCAGGAGAGATCTTTCGGACTGGCTTGCTATGTAGGAGGTGGTAAGTGAGAGATGGGGGGGCTTTCTCTCTCTGGGCACACATGATAGGAAGCCTCATTAGAGCTCAGCTCTGTCCAAGCAATGCAACAGACCAGCTGACCGGCTGCCAATAAACACAGTCCCTCCTTTGCAGAAAGCGAGTTGAGGTGCTTTTTGATGGTGGAGTCCACCTTTTTTTTTCTTTTCTCTCTCCTCGGTGAGCACATGTCCTCTCAGCAGGTGGAGCGAGGCGAGGTTCTGCTCTCTGAAGCTACTGACAACAGTGCAGATGGTGGCCTAGGCTGTGTACAGTCATAAAGCACATGGCACCGAGTGAAGCTTGTGGCCTCAGAGAATGTGTGCCAGACCAAACAAAAAATGACCATATCAGGGGGGATTGAACAGAACAAATGAGATGGCTCTATCAGCTACTGAAGGCACCGGGGGAGCGGCTGCTCCTCCTCACAGACAGCTCCAGATTGTCAGATGACATTTTCAAAGCCACTGGAGAGGAACAAAGCAGGAAAGCGAGGCAAAATAAACCCATCAAAACAAATTACATTCTTGAGGATAGACTTACAGCCTACTCACTTAGGAATTGTCAAATATAACCTCTTTAATGTGCTACAGAAAGTCACCCCATGCATCTGAGCGTAATTCCAGGTTTCCTTTGACAATCTTGAACCGGGGCCGCAAGATTCATTTTTCACATATTTGGGCAACTAAATGATTGGTACTAGCCTCCTGTCATGACTCATTTAGTACTACTTATTTTAAATGATGTTAAAGGATCTTATTCAACTGGGGAAATGATCCTAAATCAGATCAAGTGTCCAACAACAAACCTAGAAAGGCAAACGAATAGCTCCAATGACTGTGAAAATGAGAAGATTTTTTATTACCATATGACACAATCAGGCTTGGAGAGCTTTTAACCTCTCAATGCACAGATTACCAGAAGCCCCCAACAGGAGCGGGAAAAGTATGCTGAGGGGGTGGGCTCGGCTCACTTAGAAAAACATCTCTAATGGAGGAGAGTTGTTCTTCATCAGAGAACCATCCATTCACAGTAAATCTGTTTAGGGAAAGCATAGCCATGGCTTTACACAGATTATACTCTAGCACAACAGCTAAAGCAGATTTGTAAGACTTTAACTGCAACGATTTTAAGCATCTTTTTATTTTTCACTTTTTTTTATGTGAGAGAAAATACGACCACTGCTTGTCTGATATCTGGAGCGACAGCTTTGGCACAGATTTGGTCGATACATCAGACAGAAATGAGACAGATTAAGATGCATCACGGACTAGAGACAAATACATGACCGGGGAGTGGTTTGGAATCTGATCTTTTGTTCATATCATAATCAGGATTGAAAAGGTTCCTTTGTTTAGAACAAGAGGAGGAGGAAAAGTCAGTGGACATGTCACATTGTAAAGAAAAACTAATTTGTCACTAATTCAAGGTTTACAAACGTGAACTTAAAGAAGCACCGTACAGCAAGCAAGAAGTGCAAAGGGATTACACACCTATATAATATTTTTAACCTGGTAAAATCCTTAAAGGTCACATATTATGCAAATACACTTTACCATGATTTTTTAACACGTATATGTGTCCCTCGTCTGTCTACAAACCCCCCAATTATGAGAGAAGTCCATCCTCTCCATCTTTTGCCTGCTCCACTTTTCAGAAAATGTGTGCTCAACCAGGCCATTTGGAGATTTTCCCTTCATGACATCACAAAGGACACTAACCCTTCCCCCAGGTGGATGACACTCCCACAGCTAGGTGTTTGTTCTGCCCTCTGAGATTGCTTTCTCACTACAAACAATTGGGCCTGGCGGAAGAAAGCCAGAGCCACCCAAACCTTTCCAGAGGGGCGTGGTCAGACACAGCTCATTTACATTTAAAGCTACAGACACAAAAACAGCCTGTTCTGAGCAGGGCTGAAATAGAGGGGTTTATAGGCATGATGAAATACAGGATCAGAGTGGATTTATAACAAGTAACTTCACAGACATACTTTGGGGAGCTCTGAGACTTAAATAAACTGGATGAAAAGGAGAACAATATGTGACCTTTAATGAGATCACAATGTCTTGTGCAATAGTGACCTGGCCAAGAGTGCAGCACAAACACATACAGTAAAAACAAACACACTTTACAATCAAATGTAACAAATGTCCAGTAAGTATGAAATGCAAGGTAAATGACTGAAGTCTAAAAACCTACAGGTTTCTCAAACTATTCAGTAAAAAATCTAAACCAGGAGAAACATTTTCTCGATCATTTAAAAAGCTCTTAAAGCTCTAGTAGAGGGTTTATTAACTGGTCATGAAACAGACTGAAATGATGACTGATGCTTCTTTTTGACCAACTAAAGCAAACAAGACCATCAGGAGCAAAATCAATGAGGTCTATATCACTATTGTTTATAAGTTAAACTGCTGCCACAGGGTAGGTGTCAGACGAGAGGATTAAGAGCTCACTGCAGAAACAGCCTCAAAGATCCTCAATGAGTGATACTTTGAAACACAACTTAAACATGTACAGGACAAAATCAGCAAAGAGACAAGAGGTGCTACTTTGTCCACAGGGGGCACAAACTGAAAGTTCCTGACAGGAACATGACCCCCCCCCCCCCCCCCCCATAGTAATCAACCTATTATCAAATTATTCCTGGAGTGTTGTGACCGTGTATCTAAAAGCTTTTCAGCTCGTTCTGTTTAAAACACTGTGATCCAACATCTGCAGAATGTACTTCCTTTGAAAAAGACAAAAAAACAAAATAATGGCTGACTGCTAAACAACAACAGGAGGTACAACCTCAACTGGTCGCCTTACAAACTTTCTTACCATTTCTTAACACCCAACAGTGAAAGGGTGGGCACAAAGCCAACACATTCAGCATGTTCAAACGTATTACCTGCAGGGAAGTTGCATAAACTTAGGGTTGATCGGTCTTGTAGCAACAAGCAGTAAGCTTAGCATACTGGTAAAAACTTAAGACTGTATGATTCCATTTCCTACACATCAAAGACGAAAGGTTACCTGTGAATACTAACAGCAGTTTGCAGGTGGATGGTATAATATTACATTATTATGTTTCTTTGTCATTCTTTTTTATTGGTTCTTCTGGCGTACAGGAATTAGAGATGCCAATAAGGAGCACATACATTTGTTGTTGCACTCAATAAAAGTGCAGCTGACTTAAAAACACTACACTAAAAGTGTTACAGAGACTCTCACAAAATGACTCAAGAACTCCACAAATGAACACCAACCTGCGCTGGATTTTGTAAAAGTCAGAGGGAAAGCGACTCACCATCACCAAAGAAAGCTACTCCACGGCGCCTGTGTTAGTATTCTTTTGGACAGTTTCCTGCTGGCGATAGGCACAAGCAGCCCTGGCAGTGCCTCCACCCTGAAAGAGGCTCACGCTCAGAGAGCAAGGGGTGGGCTGCATTTGGGTGCTAGGGCAGCGAGAGTTGCAAGAGAGGAGAGGAGAGGAGGGAAGCACAGCTGCACACGGCAGAACAGGAACAGAACAGGAGGAGAATGGCAGCTACCTTGCCAAGATGAGAAACAATGCTGAAGTCAGGGCCTACGAGCTCTGTATGCCACTGACAGACAACCCGACTCGTTCCTCTCCTGCTTTCAAACCCTGCCATCTCAAAACAAAAACACCCACGCACTCTATCTCCGCTCTCCCCTGACCCCAGCCTGCTGGAGTTCTCCCCCCTCCTCCCTTCCTTTCTCTTGCACTATACACAGCGTACATCCAATCATCGTAGACCTCTGCCAGCCAATCCGAGGCAAGCGGAGAAACTCCCGCCCATTAGTGCACACCCACACAATACACACACAAACAGAGGAGTGAGAGGGAGAAAGAGAGAGAGTAATGAGGAAACAGAGGAGTGCAACAGAGAGAGCAGATGAGTAGGGCGAATAAGAGCCAGGGGGAGGGGTAGAGCGTGATCACCCTGAAGACGGAGCAACAGGAAAAGAACAAGAGAACATAAACTGGCCGAAAAATGAACTCAGTGCCACCACATCAGTGTAGTAGGAGGCATGAAGAGGATGGCACACTAATAGAGAAAAAGAACCGCAGAACTTGAGAGAGAAAAAGACAGGTTTGTGTCAGAAAAGCCCACGATAACCACAGAAACACAGGCTGAAGAGCAGAGCTGCCTGAACAGATAAGACTCTGTTGCCCACACACACTCAGTGTTTCCTCAGCCAGCAGTAACAGCCCTCACCTTCTTCCTTTCCTCTCTGTCCTCTATTGTCGTGATTCTCAAGCTGGCCACCATAAACATATTAAGACAAACACACCTTGTTTTTCCTGCTTCCTGTTGCGTGTGTGAGGGGAAAAAAATGCTGAAAAAATGTCAAGCTGAACTGAAGAGAGAGCAGAAGAAACAAACAGGCAGCCAGACTAAACCCTCCAACATGCAAATCTAAATATCAACTTCTACAAACTGTATTCATTTGGCCAATACTCCGCCCCTCAGAGAGAGAGAGAGAAAAAAAAAAGAATAACAAGGTTCTCCCGAGCTGAGCTCCACCTACAGCACATTGCACTGCTGAGCACATAAATGTTTGAGTCATACATCAAACCAAGGCAAGAAATGCAAGTGTTACTGCTCCCCCGAAGATCGAATAACCTCAACTGATATAATCTAACATAACAAGACACAGAGCGAGCCTAAAAGCAAAGTTATAATCAAACAGAAATACTCGTTCTGAGAAGACAGAGTCTATAGAAAATATGTTCTCAAAAAAAAATTACAAGAGCAAGATATGAAGTGGGGGTTTTCTCCAAAATATGGCAACAAGGACATCCATTTTCTCTGGAGCTCTGTAGAGAGCGAATGTGTGAGTGGTGAAAGGAATATGTGAGCAAGAGCATGGGTGTGTGTGTGTGTGTGTGTGTGTGTGTGTGTGTGTGTGTGTGTGTGTGTGTGTGAGAGAGTGTGTGTAGTGTGTTAGGGTAAGGGGAGGAGGGAGGAGGTAACACTGTGCTTGTCTGAACACACATCTGACTCCTCACGATCAACAGTCATCCAGAGTATCAAGGAGGTTTGACGTTAGAGCAGCATTATTACCAAACATCAACATTTAGCCTTGACCTGCTGTTAAACGGCTGCAGAGTAAATGTATTACAATGTGCTCCATAGTAATTATTTTACAACAATGATTATAATTGTACACAATAGTTTGCCAGGTGTGTGTGTGACAAAACATGCAGGCTACCAGGCGATTCCTTAAACACAGATTTGAAGCATTATAGAGTTTTATTAACACGACCTGAAATCAACCACTTATTAGAATTGTGGGCGCCTCTTCAAATGCAAACTAGAGTCTGACAGATGTATCATCCATTCAATATTACGGGCTTATATTGCTCCGTCTCAAATATCAGTTGTCTAAATATTTTCCTATGGTTGTGTGTCGGCCTAGCGTTTCTCTTCTGAGCGCCAAAGTCTTTTTTCAAGTGTTTCCAATGAGGAGAGAGCGTTTGTAGCAGCTGCTGCTCCGAGTGTTCGAGTTAAAAATCTTTCAACTTTTCAGAAAGGCACTGTTGACGTCACCAGCGCTCTTTTCTAAATGTATGTTATTCCCTGTAGTTTTGCCTCCTACGGATCATATCTTGTACCCACATCCTCTTTGCTCCGTGTCTGATCGGGTAATATCAAACATACAGTAAAATGTAACGGAGCTGTTTTAAGTCATACAGCGGCCTTTGTCAACAGACTGTTGTCATAGAGACAGGAGGGACGTGCAGCGCTTTTCTTCTCTTTCCCAATTCATTATCGATTCAGGGAAATCCTGAGATGGATTTGTTTCCTTGTAATGACGCCCCTCTCCACTGGGGGCACTGTGGATTCAGGTCAGGCACAACTGTGCACTTTACATATACTTTTTGTCCATGCCATTACAGATGTTATGTTTATTACGATTTTACTGCAAATTCAGCTCAGGCACAAACGTGCACTTCAGATCATACTGTACTTTAATGTTTCATTCTTTGTTTATTAGAGAATAATGCAACGATAGAATACATTTATGAGTCACTTTGTTCTAAACCTATACAAACACTGCACACATAATTATTGAACAAACATCAGAAGGTACTGTGATGAGTTATCTGGGTATTCCTGTCATCTGTATGTATCATCAAAACGATATCGAAGCATATCGATCAACATCGAATCGAAGCTCAGAGTCCAAATGTCTGCGTTAAATGCAGAAACACTTTTGACAAGGTGTAACAGCTTTGTTTTAAATTCTTTGACAGAACATATAATGTTGGGTCGCCGGTAGCGTAGTGGTTAATGCGTTCGCCCCATGTACAGAGGCCGTAGTCCTCCAACAGGGAGGCCCGACCTGTGGCTCCTTTCCCTCGTGCCATTGCCTACTTTCTCTCTCCCCTATTTCTGACTCTAACTAACCACTGTCCTAAAACAAACCTTTAAAAAAAGAACATATAATGTAGTAAACAATGCTTGGGGTCATACATCATATTGCTTTAACTCAAGAGATAAGAGACCGCCAGCACTGTCTGCAGCACATGATGCAGAGCATGACGGCTGAGCACATGATGCCACTACACTTTGTTGAAAAAGTACTATAAGGTAAATCATCTTTGATCGCGTGTGTTTGTATTTGTAAGCAGATTCTTTTGTTTTTAAAAGCTACGTTTTGGATTTACCTTTTTATTAGTTCAGGACAGCGGGAGAAAGACAGGAGAGAGTGTGGGGGGGATGACATGCACCAAGTAGTGTCAGGATCAGGAGTCGACCGGGTGCGATGAGGGCCACAGCCTCTGTTCATGGCACACGCTCGTACCAACTGAGCTCAACAATCCACATAGAAAATGTTACAACCCAAAAAGTTGCTAGACAAGACACCATAAAGTTAACGAGTACTTTGTTACTCTCTTTAGTATCAGCTTCATCATTTCCACGTCAGTCTGGTAATAATACACACATTGATCATAAACAAACACCCCGACATTTAAATCAGCTAGGAGTCCAGAGGCCTGCAGTGACGAGACAAAACACCTCAAGCACCACAATACCAACTAAGCAAGTCAATAATGCAACAATTCTCTATCTGGGACTCAAAATATGAACCTAGACTCAAGCTACGTCATTCCAAATCAATAACAATTATTATTGTTCATATTTGGGCTGAAATGTACAGAACAGCTAAGATAGAAAACAGGGCTTGGGGTCATTTTTAAATGCTTTCATCACATAGAAACAGCAGACAATGATTATTTTCCGTAGTTTGAAATACTCTCAGCACTGTCTGCAGCACCAAGGCGCTGAGCACTGAAGGTGGGCAGATGGTGTCACCAAAGCTGGATTAAAATGTACTGCATTGTTCAATCATCTGATAAGAGTTTTCAAAGAAAGCAGCTTCATTGTCATGTTTTGGACTCGTTAAGGTACAAAAATGATGCACAAGCCACACAGAAAATATGACAGCTCCAAATAGTGCTTCTTTAGCGCCTGTAGGTCATTACAAAATGTTCACATATCAGTCTGGCACTAATACACACTGGTCATAAACAAAGCTGCAAACACTGAGAACAGCTCAGAGTCCAAATGTCTGCAATAAACGCAGAAACACTTTGTCCACAGTGTCATCAAACCAAACGCCTCAATCCAAACTCTGTGTATTAATTAGAGCTCGACCGATTAATCAGGCCAGCCGATAAAATTGGCCGATATAAGCATACCCAGTGAATATTGGTATCTGCTTAGCTTATCACAGATAGCATTATATTTGAGTATCATTGTATTAAACCAGCAGTTCTCTTTCTGGCTGTCACCAGAAGTGTGCTATATGGATTACAGCTAGGCCTGGGCGAAATGACAAAAAATGTTATCACGATAAAAAATTCTTATCAGTCGATATCGATAATTATCACGATAAATGTTGAATCATTATTTCTTTCAAATTAAAAAGCAGATTTTTGCTCCTGAGTGAAAGTTGAAGAAACCACATGGTTAATTATGTTTTAATTATTCTTTATTGTCAGAACATGACAAACTCTAATTAAACAGGAACATTTCACCATCATAAGCTCAGTGCACGGAGCTGGAAAACGCTGGTACGACAGTTTGCTGCTGGGGAGTCACACTTACTGGCCCGCTGCTTACTGAGTGTCCACACCATTTATATTATGACTGTTTATATTATTTATAATACTGTACACACTAACACTCGTTTGGGACGTTTGGACATTTCTTTCCTTCGGTGTGTGACGAGTGACATTGTTTCAAATGGGGGAAAAGGTTTGTGGTGTTTTAGCTGCACTTGTCTTCGGCACTTTACTCAGTTTTTTGTCGGACTGTAAATATCCAAAATGTCTCTAAACTCCGGAAGTTGGGCGACTTTTCTTGTCGTCTTGTCGACGATGTTATCTCCGTGCTTTAAGCCGGTACACTCAGCGCTTTCTTCAGTGTCGCTATCGCTCATTTCAGCTGTGTTTTCATTCCGCTCCAAACGTCTGTAAGCCCGCCTACCCATATCCCTGCGACATGATTGGCTGTTCGTCATCTTTTTCTTCTTCTCTTTAATGTCGGGTGGCAACTAGCAATCAAGGCGCATAAGCGCCCTCCCCCCGTTTCCCAGTGGTTGGATGGTGTAATTACAGGTTTAGATCTGTCGAACTTTTATCGAATTTTTTTTATAATTATATCGCGCTTATTATGGTTATCGTTTCATCGCCCAGGCCTAATTACAACAAGCATTATGACTCTCCACAGGGTCGAGCGGTGATGACCGTACAGTGACCATCTTTTCATTATTATAAATCTTTTCCACAAGTGTTTGATAACTGCATTTGAGGGATTAACACAATAAATGTGCCTATCTTTATCTATCTCTACAGATCCAACATAGATCTAATAAAGTTAACAGCCAATATAAATATCAGATTTGTTTTCTCCCCAATATCAATATCACCAAAAATCTCTTATCGGTCGGGCCCTTGTATTAACAATACCATAAATGTGACACTGAAATATAAACCAGAGACAATCAACATAATGTCAAAATAATGATAATTGATTCTAACTTTATGAATAGTATTGGTTCATCATTTGTTTAAAAGTGAGCTTGTTCTCCTAAATTGAACTCACACTGACAACCACAGCGATAAATAATGCAACACAACCTCATCTGGATCATTTCTAAACAGCACTATATAGGTTACCTTATGCAGGCCGCAGTTAATGTAACCCAGCCAAAGCTAGAAGGAAAAGTAGGGCATCATGACCTACATCAGGGAACTTTGTATTCACCAACACACTCAATGAGGTGTGGACTCAGCTGAGAGTCAAGTGTCCTTGAAAAAAATCACGGTCCCATCCGTATGTTTGATGTGATAAACAATCTTTGTGTTCGAGTCATCTCTCTGGTAGAACGACCGGCATGAGGCCAAGTTAACACATAGATATATTAGTCAAACACAAGCACAATGTTTGGTTCCTCAGAACCTTGACACCCGAAATGTTGTGAGGTTTTCTAATAAATTGGTGATTAAGCTTGATTGAAGGGTTATGGTTCTGAGTGATAATTACTGTGAGCTAAACAATGTCTTCACTGTAGGTTTTCAAACTGGAAAGCTAGTATCTGCTGTTCTTATTAAGCTAACAAAATAAAGTGTGAAAATACAGGCTTCATACTGTAATGTGCTTCAGCAACTTTTGTGAAAGTACTAAGCAGCCAGAACTCCGACAAAGTGGAAACTGGTGTGTTTGAGAAATATTTAGAAGGGTTTGTGCTGTCCTGTGTTTGAGTGAGAGATGGCTTGGTTTGAGAGGAACAGTAAAGCTCTGACAGTTGGGATGCCAGGGTGGCAGGTTTGCCTCCAGAAGGGGCTCTGTGAGAACCCAGTGGGAGCCAGAGCGTTGCAGAGTTCTCCTCCAGCTCAGACCTGGCCCACATCACTTCAACGCCCAGTTACCAGAAGTCAGCATTTGACTCGACAGCTCACAAAATGATACCCAAAAATGAACTACAGCGCCACAACATGCACAGAAAAATGACTGATAAGGAGGCACAGACATGATGTGACGCTCCGCTTATATGATCTGCTTATTAACAAAAGTCTGAACAATAACGCTTTGACAAATCACACAAGGAACACGTCAGAAAGTAAGCCCATTTCTGCCGGCATTGACATGACATAATATCAACCTCCAGAGAAAAGAGGTAAATAATCTGACATGCAGAACAGATGAAAGAGTCCGACCTAATCTCCTCCAGTGGAACCCAACAGAGGCCTTGTAATTCTGAGAGGCAGATAATAAAAAAAAAAACTCCTGCTGGGTGACTCCATTTATAGCAGCGCTTTTATCTGCTGATCTATTTAGGGCTGATTTTAGTGCATCCAATTGAATTATGTGAATAAGATGTGTGACAAGGGTAAACCTAACTGTAGTACGCCAATCAGACGCCCACAGCAAACTTGCAGGCAACTCATTAGTCACAATACTGAGGACACACTTCCCAGGTTCTTCCTCTGGTAGTCTCCATTAGCTGCTATTCTGCTGTATTACAACAAAGCTAGAATCTAGAGAGTGAACATGACACATACTGTGTTTCAAGTCCATTTCAAAACTTGGTTTGTAAAGTTTAAGGCCTGCCATGCTTTTTGACTGCATTGTCTAGCTCAGGGGTTCCCAAACTTTTCGGCCCATGACCCCCAGAAATAAAGTGCTAGAGACTGGGCACCCCCACTGTCCATGGAGGTGGTTAAAACATTTGCGCACAGCCAGGCACACTTACAGGCCTATCTAAACTCTGGCATCAGAACAACACACAAGAACACACCAGCCCGATCATTGTAATATTATTTTAGTCATTTATTGTAAAAAATGCTAGAAGTAGAACATGAATGACCTCTTGAGCTAGTGTATGCTATTTTAAGTCGTTTTTCATTTTATATGTTTTTGGAAGAATTCTCGTGACCCCCTTCTCAGTGTCTTGCGACCCCCACTTTGGGAACCACTGGTCTAGCTGTTGAAAAAAGCATGTGCAGAGATCTGACTGACAAAATGAGTCGACTCACCTTTTTCTCAAGTTTAAAAGGGGAGCCCTTTGAAAACACAAGTTTTCTGTTTAACAAAAGATACTTAAACACAACACACACAACCGGGCCTTGTGATCGCTACCGTTTACCCCATCAGAGAACCTGAAAGCAACGTGTATTGACAGGTATGTACTGTCTGTACATTTGTTCAGGCATTCGCAGATTTTATCACCAGGCCAGCTCTATTACCCAATACTGGTCTAACAAGGCCACTTTGATAACCTTTTGTTTATGTCACAAATTATTATTTTTGGTTACGCATGCGATGTGTCAACAAAGATGATGATACCTTAATTATTTTTGGTGTTGCTGTAACTGTATGCCAATAAACCCAGTGATGACGGACGTTCTAACAATGTATTAAGTAATGTGTGGTGACATAATGACGGGGGGGGGGGGGGGGGGGGGGGAGGAACAGGCATGGTGACGTTGACTTACATTGAACAGGTTTGTCTTGTTTCTTTCACAGAAAAGTCCTTGTGCTGGCATGTGCTTCAGCTGTTGCCATGGGACACTGCTTCCTAGCAACACATCTCGCGCCCACCGTAGGTTCTGTGGAGAGAAATAAATACATAAATGAAAAAAAAAAAACATACATGTTTGTACACTTTAATCTACCAGAGGTATTTATTAGACGGGGATTTCCCTGCCTTATCAGGAGAAGACAAACTTGATGACACATGCATTTAAGCGTGTAGTGTTTAATATCTGCTGAAAAGAGAAGCAGAAACTGTAAACAAAATGCAGATCTCCTTTCACACCGTAGTGATTCACAAATCAGTCTCTACACCTGTACCATGTTTGAAAAGATAGCAATGCTAAAGCCACTTCATGTTATCTTTCACAATCCCAGTAGGCGATGGCATGAAATTACAGGCTGCCTTTCCTGGAGTGAGGATAAAGCCTGGCAGTCAATGCGAGTGAAGCGGTTTTTCCTGAGAACAAAAGAGGCGCAGAGGCTTTTAACACTGGATGTGGCAGGTTGTAAAGGCAGCTAAGCAACCTGTGTAAACAGCATCACATCGACTAGCCGTGTCATCGTCACTACCTGGGTGCATTTGTTTTTATCCAAGCTGCTGTTTATTCCACTACAGGCAAAAAAACAAAGTACAACCTCCCTGCTTCAAAAGTTATTCCACATTGAATTGAGCCTCAGGGAAATTATCTTTATTGAACTTACTAATCGCTTGGCTTGTGACTGATATTAATTAGAACAAATGTTTCTTAAGTCTCGTAGCAAATTAGAAATACCCTAAAGGAGGGAGCAATGAAACCCATGATGCTTGTCAAAGTATAATGATAGATAACTAAAAAAAAATCTAAAAGATAAACAGCTTTTTTATGCCCAGTTCCACCTTATGATTTAGAAAACAAAGGCTTCATTTAAAGGTTCGACAAACTGAGAGCTGACAGAAGGATGCCACCGCAGTAAAGCTCAACGCAACCTCCCTGTGCCAAACTGGCTGAGAGAGCACTGAGCTACCACCCACGCACACCTCTGCCCACAGAGCCTTAGAGCCAACACAAGCTGTTTCAGCAACTCGTGTGTCACCGCAGAGCTCAAGAGGCACCACAAAACCTAAGGAACAAAAAATAATAACTATTGCAACTCTGAGATGTTTGTCGCTTAAAAAAATCATGCAAAGGGCTCAAGTGACTTTTAAGGAAATTGAAGGAATACCTAGCAGGTCCATCTTCTGTAAATGTCACTATTAATGCTAGGGGAAAGGGATTATAGGTGAATGTTAAATGGATGACTTAACCTTTGAAACACAAGGAACATAGAGTACTGCCATCAGTTGACAAGGGCAGACTAACCTGATGGGTCTTGCTGTTGCTGTAGAAGAAGGCCAGGCGGTACAGACTCTTGTAGTGTTGAGGAAAGCGGCTGAGGCAGAGGAAGAGAGCGCGAACGCACATGTCCACCAGCATCCGTCTCTGGTCGGCACGTTCTGTAGGAAGAGCTTTGGGCACCTCGATCACCTCAATAGGGGGCTCTGGCTTCCTCTTTCCCTCGCTGGCCGGGGTTTGGGGAGTGGACTGTTGAGAGGGGGCTGGCTTCGGAGGTGTGGCCGGGACAGGTAGAGGAACGGGAAGAGGACAAGGGTCTGCAGAGACCTTTGGGGCTGAAGTCTCAGGAAGTGTCACCACCACAGATTCTACTACTTCCTGGATGATTTTTTCTTCCACCTGGATGCCAGAATGTTCTATATGTGACGCTAAAGTAGGATTTAAATCAAAGATGTGAGGATGTTGAAATGCTGATTTTTGCATGAAATATACCTTCAATATTAAGTCTTATAAATGCATGACAATCAGATAAAACAATGCAATGCTACAGCAAAGCTGTCATTTAAAACAGAGTGTACCTGTGTCCTCAGATGCAGACTGCCCCTCCTTCACAGGTGTTGTGCTTTCTGATGACGATGAACAAGCTTTCACAGACACAGGTTTGTGGCTGCTGTCTTGAGAGCTGGCGGGGTCTGTGAAGGCGTCCTGGGTGGAGTTGGAGTCAGAGAGCATCACCACCTCACTGTCCTGACTCCGCTCTGGAAAAAACAACAAAAGAAAAAAAAAACACATCATGGGTCATGCTGCATATTGCATGGACCCAGATACAAACAAATAACTGCTGCCTGTAGGGGTATCATGGACATCATTACGTTTTATTTCTGTCCAATATGTGGGGTTCATGTACTCCTTTTCTAAATGTAATGATGACTATTACATTTCTGGCTGGACATTTGAATTTAAACCAATTATCCACAATGTGTTGTTGCATATGTTAACATATTGTGTAGGCCTTTTGCAAGCTGTTGGTGATTGTTTTTAAACTGTCAAACACTCAACACACTATTTGTGTGCGAGGGGAAGAATGCAATTGTGAAAAAATAGGTCATGAGCCAGAAAATCCTTATTAGTGGATCCCCAATGACGCTTTGTTATAAAAGGAGAGAGGGTTTGTTTTTGTAAGTGGTCCAAAATCAAAATGCCAGCAGTCCTCCTAATTGCTGTGTTGTGCAGACTCAGCAAAAAAAGAAAAAAAATCTTGGCAGGGAACGGTAAAAACACAATCAAGAGGGTAACAAGCTTTCGCTATTTCAGTGAATAATGCACACAAGAGACTTTTCAGAAGAATCACAGTCATAAGTTAACAGTAAAGTTAGTACAATACTGCTAGATTTGTGTAGACATCAAAAGTGTGTATTTAGTGCTTCCTACAAAGAATGCACCTAATTTCTGATCACAAACAAAGAGTTTGGTGGGTTTGGAGAGCAGTACCATTCAGGGAAGCCAGCCACATTGCAGACCTGGGCCGGCAGTAATCATGGTCAAACTCTGGTGAGGCTGTTGGAGATATGGGGAGCTGGTTTTAAAATATTATCAAGAAAAAGCTGTATCTCTGAATCAATAGTTTGAAATATCTTTAAGGTTCCTTGATTATCATTTACTTTAATGGAAAACAGAGAACAGATTTAATGCCACTCCCCAGGAAACTGTAGAACCTGATTCAGACAGACAGCACATGTAGTGTCTCTAGTAAACTTAATAAAAAGGCCTGTGATACGATCAATTGATAAAACGTCGAGCGGCCTCTTCAGCACTGCAGTCAAGACACAACTGATCTCTTATTAAAATGTCAATAGAGCAGCAATAAAAAGAAAACACCAGGTTGAAATCCAGACGAATGATGAACAGGTGATCATCATTTAGTCAAAATTATGATTTGATTAGTCATGTCTGAATCAGGCCCTACAGTCTTGTCACCTTAATGAGCTCTTAGCAGGACTCAGACAGAAAAATTGGACACCTACAAGCAAACATGTGCATGATGGAGTGTTTCTTGACATCAGTCTCAGCTGTGTGCCAATAAGAGGCCAGCCACATTCTTTCTGACTTGGCATTTTCACAATAATTGGCCATAATTGGACATTCTATCAAATTAGAGAAAAATAACAAACACACGATTAAGGTAAGAATTTGAAATATCTCCAGGGAGTTTGACTGTGTGTCAAATTAAGCCCACACCAAACGGAAACAATATGGGAACACATGATCCACCAGACAGGTCAGTGAGCTGTGATAAAGAAGACTGACTTTGTCCAGTCGTGAAGAGACATTCACCCCATTTGAACTACATGCATATCAATGGCAAAGCAGGTGGTAAAAGCAAGCAGGCAAAGAGGTAGCAGGCAGGTAGGTAGGTAGGTAGGAAGGAATCTGGAAAGGGCGACAAGACTGGCAACATGGGCAATATGGCTGCGTTATTTGGACATTAAAGCTAAACATGACACATGGAGGATGAGCAGATGTGACTGTTTTGGTCCCAAGGAAAGAACAGCCACTTCTGTTTTTGTTACATGTTCAATGTCTAAATATGTTGAATACATCTTCTCAGGCAGAGTTTTATACAAATATGATATAAGTGCATATATCAAAAAGGTTTTGTACATACAGTAAGTGAAATGAATAATGTTCATCTGTCATGTCAACGCACACAACTAGTCTCTTAAAAAACACTAATGTCATTTTTTATGTCCGCTCACAAGCTAAAATCATACACTTGTCTGTACATTCAAAGCAGGAGCAGAGTGAGCATAACATCATCCCTTCGGCCTTAAAGTGACACCTAATGTGTCAATACTAAACTTGGAAACACTACTCTCCACTGCTCTTTTTTATTTATTGAATAAATTCTGTCTTCTGAATGTTTTAGAAGATGTGATCATGTCTGAGGCTGCTTGTTTATGAACACTCTGTGCTTGTTTGTTTCTTGTAAGTCTTTTGTATCTGTCTTATAACTGGCACAAAGCTCTCGTTGCAAACCATACTGTTTAACCAACTGCACATAACACACAATGAGGATCACTGAGAATTAGCAGCTTGTGTGGTGTGTCACCAATCGCCAGCAGCTGACTATCAGGCTGAGAACGCAGCAACCTTCAATGCTGCACAGATCTCCCCTTGATGGCGTCTGCTTTGGGAACAACAAAGCAATAATTGTAAAATACTAGGAGAGGCAAGATGGTCGGTAAGGAGCGAAATTTCAAAGCAGCGACTAGAAATGGATGTTATTTCAGCACACACACACAATCACGCAGACATGTACACATTTATACACACACTCCCTCTGCAAAATGTAATCTTCAAATCCATTTGTTCCAACACTGCTGCTTTGTCAGGCATAGCAAATTAGTCAAATAATCAGCAGCCATATTGCCCATTTCACCACATCCCAATCACCCAGTGCATAGGGGATCATTGTAACTGAAACCAAAGCCATTAAGCATGGTGATTAGCGATCTGAGCACTCTCCAGTGGGCTTCCTGTCCCAGAGCAGAAGGGGCAAAGAGCCCAACCCCTGAGACAGCGTCTACGACTGGGACTGTACCATCAGCCTGCTGCTCCTCATGCCGCTGCTGCTGCCACTGCTGCCGTCGGAGTGTTTTGCGTTTGGCGTAATCGTGGTCAAACGGCGTGGCCACGTAAGGAGGGGATGTGAGACCTGGGGTGGCAGCCGATGGAAGGGAGGAGCTGAGGGTGTTCCCTATGCACGCAGACGAGTTTAAGTCTTCATCCATCATGGACTGAGGTTTCTCCCTGCAATTAACCGAGAACAACGTTTGAGATAAATGGTCAGCCATGTAGTTTAATAGGTTTTAGTCATTCCTGCTGGTTTATATCTCGGAGGCTTACTTTTCATTGGACCTGGGCATGCTCGGCATACTCTTCTCTTCCCCTCTGGCAAACGGCCCAGTGGCAGCCTCAACCAGCAAATTGAACAAGAGCTCATGTTCCAGATCAGGCTGCTCGCCCTCCAGTAGTTTTAGCATGGTAGCACTGAGACGAAAATGCAACTAGAAAAAAAAAAAAGGTTTGAATAAGACGTTTGAAGGTCCACAGTCATGTTTATAATGTCTTTAATACAAAGTCTTTTAAACAGTTATTTTACATAATTAAATGAATGCGGCTCAAGATGGAACCATCAAGCTTCCAGACACAGGTAGTTTACCTCCAGGGCCTCCATGGCCAGGTCGGGGGGATTATGGTAATGGATTTTTCGGGGGTACCTGGCAGCTTCTTCATGCAAATAGTTTGCTGCCTATAAACACAAAGAGCAAAGCGTCAACAGCTCAACACAATCATCTGGCATTATGAATCAAACACACAAGTAAAATGAAGCGAAGGAGCGCAGAAAGGAACAGCGATGTGTGAGGAAATCCTGGTTAGCAGTGTGTTTGCACTAACTCTCCTCAGTCCGTGCTGACCTCCATGACACTGTGTTTCATACAGGTCCATCTGCCTCCACTCATCTAATCAGAACAACAGAGACATGACTAACTCCGTACATTGTCTCAGGAAAAAAAAACATCTTGCGAGGGTGGAAGGGCAGCGGTTTGTGTTCCTGTAGGCGGATTATGAAACAACCCCATGGAGAGAAAGAAAATTGTCTGCCGTCAACCTACAACCAAAGGATCACTGAAATGAATTACACAAAGGTTTTTATTCAGCTGTTACATTCACAACTTACCGTCTTACTTTTCTGATTTAAAGGTGAAATGTTCGTCTGTTTCACTGAAGCGCTCACAAATATATGGACTACTTTTTGTATGTTTGTTTGGTTTTTGTTGTGCAGGGTGCCGATTAATCCAGACTTTTGATTCACAAACACTGCATGCAGGTCACATTTCAGTGTTTTAAGAAGCAATGTCTCAAATGTAATCCATCATTTCTGTAGTAACCCTTTGCAAGAGCAGACAACTGACAGAAAGTCTTAGCAATTAAGATTTTGGACTATGTTTATGTGATGCCAGACAAATTAATATCCAAAGTTGATTATTAAACATAAAGAATTGACTGATCCTGAATATCAGGTGAAACGTAAACTCATATCCTGAAGTTGTTTACCTTTTTGAAAAGCTGCAGATATTCCACTGGAGACTGTTTGCGTTTCTCTGCTATCTTCCCCAGCATGTAGTGAATGAGCCACTCTTCTTCATCACTGTCACACTCACAACGTGAAGCCCCCTGGAAACACTGGAACGCCGTCTCCAACATTGAGTCTCTCCTTTCTACCATCTGAAACAACACACACACACACACACACACACACACAGACAAGCAGACACAAACATGCACAGTGGAGGCTTCATGAGGACTCTAGCTCAAGGCGACAGATCAATTACTCTTCAGCGAATTCACATGTGGAACAAGTTAAATAACTGGATGTGACATCTGTTTAACTCTTACATGGCAGATATGACATAGACGCAAGACTTAACATAAACTGACAGGACAAAGTGATGAGCAGCAACAACATAATCTGCTCATGTCAACTTGTCTCTCACCTGTTTAACCACCTCTGGGGGCAGCTCGTTGCGCCACTGCTTGAGCTGCCGTGAAGCAAATGAATGCAGCGCATATGAAATGGTACCATACTCGATCCACAGAGACAGGTTGGAGCTGTCTATCTCCAGGGCCCTCTTAAAGCAGTTGAGCACTGCCTGGGAGTGTTTCCATATAGGAACGTCACTTTTCAGCTCATTGGAGTTGAGCTTCTCTTGGATGCGGCTGGCCCTAGCTAGAGCCATACCTGCCCAGGAGTCAAACCTGAGAGATACATATTTCATGTCAAGTCTCTATTTGGACATATAGTTTGATAAATAAGTGAAAATGTATTTGTAAGTTTTCTTATCTTAAATGGGGTTCAAATATACCTTCACAAATTACAAAAAAGCAGGATGTTTTCTGTAACATGCACTAGTGTTGACACTTGTAAAGAGGAAAGAGCTACCTGTTGGGACACACGCATATGTCATGCATATAGAACTTGATGGCTTTTGACTGCTCCTTGTTCTTGAAATGGTAATCAGCCAGCAGGTAGTAGATCTCATCAATGATTGCAGGTGCAGGAGCACTACCCTCAGGAAGGCTCGGAGCCTTTAACAGATCAAAATTCAACATTTCTTTCATTATGATGATGATGATTCTCAGTGACAAACCTGCAGCTAAACTAAAAATGTTCAACATGCCAGTCTAACTATTGTTATTCCCATTCAGTGTGAGCCTGGCTGACCTTTTCTGTCATGCACTCAATGTAGGCTGCCACTTCATCCATGGTGAGGGTGGGGGTGTCACTGGTTGGGGCGATGCCAGCAAACCTCCTCAGCAGATTGGCTAATTCAGCAGACACTGTGCTCGTCTTATAACTGTCAAACTCAGGGAGGGACTTTGGTTTGAAGTACTTGAACATGAAGAGGGCATCACACCACAGCAGCTCAACCTGCAAACACAAGATTTGTTCCACAGGACACATTAGTGTCATAGTCCATCTTATTAGAGTGTAATACACAGTGCAAGAGCAATGTGGTGGTCTGGGTTCTTTAGCACAGTAGTGTTGGATTTTTACAGTCGGTTTCACAGAGCTGTGGGAATGAGACCCATCTGGTGGCCAGACGCGTGCATTACAAAAACACAAGGGTCCAGAAACTGTGCCTCATATCAATCCTGTGGTCACGATTTTGTAATATTTTAAGAGTTACGAGTCTACAGTCAGAACAGCAAAGGTACGCAAAAACAAGTTAAACAAAACATCTTTGTATTTCTGAGATAAGGAGAAAATGGCTTGGCAATGACAGAAAGGACCATGACAAGCTAAATAACCCGAACTAAATGCTGCAGATCTGATGTATGCATCCTTGTTTGTCTCCATGTGTTCCCATTTCTCACTCACTTAATTAATGCTATTATGCCATTAACGCCACTCCACAGCCTCCATTTGTTTCAATGATAGCAGACGTGTACCTTTTGAGGCAACAAAACAACATAAATGGATGAAACAGATTTCTGCTGCGTTGTGAGGGTCACCGAGGGCACATGAATGCGTCATCTGCAGTCTGCTTCTGTTCAAACACTTATGTAGGTTTGCCAATACAGGTGAGAAATCATACCAATTAGTCAACGCCTTGAGGCATTTTCACCACCTCTTCACTTGTTCTCCGCCTCTTCAACACCATTTAGCCATTATCTAAATATCAGCTTAGCCGCATATGGAGGGGTTTTTTTTGTTCCAAATTTTAAGTTACATAACATTTTGATGGAAAATAGGTCAACTGAGCTTAACTTGGATAGTTTTTTTTATACTTTTTTACTTGATGGATGAACTTCTTCTAAAGATCAGAGTTGATCAACAGGTCATAACAGACTCAAAGAGACTGACCTGTGGGGATGAGTGGTCCTCCAGGTAGCGGGTCTTGCTCTTTTTGCTTGGGTAGGCATACAGGCAGTAAAAGCACTGCTCCAAGGCCATCTCCAACTCCTCTTTGTATGGATGAGTGGCAGTGCTGGATGAGGCTGCAAACTCTTTTTCCAAAACTTGAATCTACACATAACATAAGACTAAATTGTTCAAATAGTCCATGCATAATTATTTAGCCAGACCAACAAAAAACAATACACATCTGTTCCACACGCTTGCTGTATTCAACATTTCAGAGACAGAACTTAAAGCAAATTCAAATGCATAAATACAAGCTGCTCATTCAAATGTCACCTCGTACTAAGGCAGTTTAAAAAAAAAAAAAGAAAAAAAGAAGTGTGCAAACAAACTCACAAAGAACTTAAGGAGTGCTCCATTCGAGTAGCAGCACGAGGAGCGACGGCCTAGATACTCATGGGCTGTGTTCAAAAGCATCAAGGAGGAGGGCAGCATGGGAGTGTCTGAGTCATCTGAAAGTGAGACTTGATGAGGTCACTCTGTGTAACAACTACCATGACAGGAACACATAAAGAAATCTGAAGGCATGAAAACAAGAAGTCAACAAACCTTCATCATCCCCTACGGAAATATGCTGTCGAAGCATACAGTCAAAAGCAGCCTCTTCGTGTTTGATAATGCGGTACAGGATAATCCAAGGCAGGACCGAGAAGAAATATGGCTCCTTGGGATCGTCGGAAACACTCATGCTGAGGTCAATCAGCTGAAAACGGACAATTATCACACAGCAAACAACATATTGTTTCAGATTTTTGTTGTACTTTTACAATTTCTGAAGAAAACCAGTGTTGTCTTCAGCTTCTTCTTACCTGAATAAGGTTGTTTGATAGTCGAGCCATACTAGAGTAGTGTGGGACATTGCTTAGAAGTGCCAAGTCTTTGGAGAAGCAAACTTCAATGCCCTCCAACAACTTTCCAATGGTTCTGACCCACTCCTCCTTACTCGGGGGAGAGCTGTTCGGACCAGAGTTGAGCTGCTGCAGAGCTTCATTAAGAGCCAGCTCGCTGCACTCCAAACACTGCTGGTAGTCCTCGAGCTTCAACAGCGCGTTCTAGGACAGACAGTTAAAAGTCAGAGGGCAAGAAAGTTCTCCCATCACGCATTTCAAAAGACACAGAGATCAATACTGTTGAAGCATATCTAACCTGCAGCAGCATCAGCTGAGCGGGCCGCTCTGGTGCTGAGCTCACAAACTCCAGAGGTTTACTCCTGCTGCCATAATTAAGAGTGGGCTGCAGCAGACGCCACACAGACTCGTAGTCTGCAGATTCAAAGAGACGCTGGATCTCCTCCAAAGACTGACAACGCTCCAGAGACATCAGCCTTTTGTCGATCTGCCCCGTGGGGAAAGAGGAAAGCCAAAAAAAAATCCACATTCAGAAACAGAAAGAATCCCTAAGATCCACTAAGAACTGATCGCGCCCGCTTATAGCGCCATGAATTGTGCAAAAATAGCACCCACAATCTGCCGTTTTAGCACCCTATCCACAAAACCATTTGCACCAATGATATGCCGCTAACTCGCTCATAAAGTTCCTTCTCCGCGCAGTTTGCTCTTGTTTTGTGTCTTAATGTGGAGAAAAGCCGTCTGCACCCTAACTCTGCGTGGAGCTTCACTCTACTCTGATGGAGCAGTTTTGTCCACATAAAGATGATGAGCAAGGAAAGAAGGGGGAAACTTTTTCAGGGTTTATTTTGATGCCAGACTTGAAAAATGTCAAGAAGAGGTCAAAAAGCTCCAGCAACACATGTAGTATGAAGAGCAACTTTATAAACAAATGAGATCTAATTTGTTAATATAATTGATCTTCATGTGTTGCTGGAGCTTCTTCTAGCCTTTCACTCTTCATGCACCTTGGTAGTTGTTGAAGTTGTGCCACAGAATCCCACTCTGCGTCTTCAGACTTGAAAACTGTAAAATTGTGTTCAATGTTTAGAGCAAAGCTTCCTCTCTGAATGAAGCAAGCAAGGGAAACTCTGGGAATCAAAACAAATACTTCTCGTGCGTAACGGTTCCAAACCTCTCTACAGATGTGGATGATGTGTCATATCACTGGAAAGTTTGTGTGCGAGATCTCTTATAAATACTGCGCCAATCAGCCACGAGCTGAGTGCAATGTGCCGTCCTATTGCATTTATTTCAGTAAGTGGAGAGAGAGAAAAGGGAGAAAGAGAAATTGCCCCAATTTAACACACGGGTCTAAATGGCATTAAAATAGCACCACTTGCACTGCCTGTGGCATTAGCGCTGATCTTTGTGGATGAGATGGTATTCACGACAAGGCTTATATGCATGAAAGGGGGAACATTTGCATTGAATTTTTGAATATTCCCTAAGTTACATAGATGCAAATGAGACAGGCGCACCCAGGACGCAATCTGCTTGGCAGTGCATTTTGCACGCACTTTGTGGTGCTTTGTGGATTCCACGCCATCTTTCTCTCATTTGTACAGGTTTAGCACCCGCAAACCAGCGCAATCATTTTGTGGATCTGGCCCTTACTCTACCATTGCAATCCCATCACTTAGTATGGAATGCAATATTTTCATTTCCTAACTCATGAACCATTTAGGAAATGTCATTGTTAAAATGAGCATTAATGGGATGTTGAGATATGCCTTTATATAAATGAAAGATATACATTTTGTAAGCCAATGCACTCACCTCCTCCACAGAGATTGCTGCATCCACACGTAGATTTGGCAGATTTATAGTGTACGGTTTCCCTTCTGGGGTCTTTGGTTTGCTCTGCAAAAGGCCCGTACAGACATCATAGCTCTCCTGGGCTGACTCTATATCTCCCTGACAAAAGACAAAAATGACAGACTTAGAAGTCACATCTGGCTGAGCTGAGTCGAATAGATTCATGATTAAAAATCAAGCAAAAAAAACAAAAATAGCTTTTACCTGCAGGGCCAAGAACCTAGCTTTAAGCCAGTAGACTCGCACCATGACATCCACCCAGTCTTCCTCAAAGATTTCTTTCTGGGAAGAACCTAAAGCCAGGATAAACAAGTCTCCCTGGAAGTGCTGCCCAGGGAATTCTGACTCAGCTGCATCACTGCTGGGACCAATGCTGCTTCTTCTTGGTGACACTTGACAGAAAAAAAAAAAAGTATATCACTACAAGCCAAGACTAAAAATGTTTTTCCCACAAATTCAATTCAAATATTTTATGTAATCTGTATGCTGCAGTGCCCCCTTTAGGCCAATCAAGCCAACAAGAACATTTATTACATTTGTGTCAGATCATGATCTGTCAGTTTTGGTTGAGACACAACACTTAACTCATGGAAAATACAGCAAACATAGTTGCACCCGTCTGAGACAAAGACTCAAATAATGCCGCCCTCTTTATTAATGCATAAGTCAACCAATTAAGTCAAAATCTGATAAGAATTTACGACAGAGAGCTCACTAATACCTACCCATCTTTCCTTTGTTGTGTAACCTCTGCTCCAAGTGCAACTCCATGCACGCTAAGCTCATCGTCAACATGTCCTGTACAGGTAGAAGATTAAATAATCAATTAAAGGTCACTGTGTCTGGAAGAAAAGAGGCTTATTCTGGTACATACTCATTAATTACATATTTCAACAAGTTGCTTATTCAGTCTCTGGCTCAATCTTTACCAACACTGTGTGCAATCTATTTTAGACTCAAGTAATGAAGGAAAAACCAGCTGACTCGTCACTTACCCGGATATGTTGGTTGCTGCAGTCCCGGAGAAGAGGGTTAGGAAGACCACAGCTGTGCTTCCTCCAGTTTTGATAGACTTCCAGCACCACAGCAGTCAGCCCCCGAGGCCACCCCTCCAGGAACTTCTGACCCACTGCCTTCAGATACCGCATCATCAAGTCTAGTATGCCACCATTGCTCATGTTATTAAGCAGGAAGTTGTGGACATCAGTTTGTTCTACAGAGGGAAGCACAGTTTTTCAATATAACAGCAATATGGCACAACAGTGTTTAGTAAATATATATACACAAAGCATTACACACCAGATTCCATGTACACAACTGAGTCAACAGGTACACCACTCCCATGCAGAGGCTGTAAGTCCTCCTTCCTGTCACACTGGGTATCCAGATTACTCAGACTCTCTTCATCGTTATCAGGATCAAACTTCCTCAGCCTGAAACAGAGCAGTAAAACAGTTCCTGGACCAATGTTTTTTTTTGTAATGTATACTCTATATGTGAGATTTCGTAAAAAGCTACCTGGACGGTAGGTATTTATAGAGCAGCTCCTGGAAATCAATTTTCTCCTCCTTCTTGCACTTAGTGTTTCGAACACGTGCAGAGCGTCGCTTGGCTGTTTCGCCACTATCTTCGGACGCACGTTTCCTTTTTGGAGCTTTCTTCACTTTGTCTGCCAGTGACACTTCCATTGCTGCAGCTGCTAACATACAGTAGGACGAGAAAATAAAAATGTAGTCTTACTGAATGTGGTTACACAGATGCATTAACAGTTGATGAAAGTTTTAAATAAGTATCTACTATTAAATGCAGAAGAGCTAAATTCTCTAAATGAGCAACTTACCAGCAGGGGGGGCAGAAGTGGTGATCTCCACGGTGGTCTGGCTGGTTGTAATCTGAGGTTGAATTATTGGTTGGGGGATCACTGGGGGCTCAGCGAGGGCCATTGGTGGCAGGGATGAACTGGGGCTGCTGCTCATCACAGTGGTCTGGACCACACTGACCGGGCTGCTGGGTTGGGGAAGATTCTGGAGGGAGTTTGGGTCACGGTACTCAGACAAGTCAATCCTACGACCAAGACTTGGACGTGGAGACTCACATGTTGTCTGATGTTTGTACATTGCAAGAAGGCTCTCACCCACATTCTTCCATCTGAAATAGAAAAACCATCACAGCTCAAATAGACTCAAAAAGGAGATGCCACTGCTAAACTTGAAAAAAAAAGGGTCAAAATCACAAATTAAATCCCCTCAGGGCTCACAAAATATATCTAAGAAAATTATGAATTCATTGTCACGAGATCTCTACCAAGAATTTCGAATCCAGCTCCTGTGTTTTCTAGCTTTGAAAGAAAGTTTCAAATGTCTAAGATAGATATCCTAAGAGATCAAAAACAAATATGATCAAGTATTTAAGATTATTCTCACCGGTGGTATTTTTAAAGTGGTTATCTGATTGAAACTACATCACTCAAACAGAAGAAAAAAAACATTCTAAGAGGAACAGAACTCACGAGAGGCAGCAGATTGGCTGAATGAGGACTAGGTCAGGTTTTGGTTCACAATGAGAGAGAGCTTGTCTGCGCCTACGTATCTCCATCGCCTCTTCCACAATGGAGTCCCATTCCTCCTTCTCCACTTCCACGTAGTGAATAGACACATCACTGCAATCAACAGGAGCACATCTGTGAGCATGGAGCTGCAGCTAGACAAAATTCGAAACATATGAAGGAATAAAAAGTGAGGTGGCTTGATCACCATTTCGTGAACATCTGCATGGTGTCCCTCTTCAGACAGGGCTGCTCCTTGAAGATTTTCTCCTTCAACACCAGACCTTTGGTGTAACAGTGATCCTTCTCTAGGGCTTTGGCAATGAAGTATAAACAGCCTGGTAAATTGTATACAGATGACAGTCAATGATCATTCTATACTTGAGCTCCTGCACTTTTAATTAGAGCTTTCACACGTGCAGAAAACTCCTGAAAAACTTCTGATATTTTCAGGAGGAGATGTATGTGTGAACGCAAACAGTCACATTTTTCGCTCTGACTTTATCTGGAGTTTCTGCTGCCAGATCTCTGGCATAATTCCGCAGAAAGTCTGAGTGAGCTGATTTGAGAAAGCAGCAGGATATAATCAGGAGAAAATCACCTTGAGTGAGTGTGAGGGGGCGGTGACGTATACATCCTGTGACCGGGGCACAGCGTATAGACTGTATGCACACAAAAGCTACGATCTCCATGCACGTAATTAAACTGCTGTATTATGTTTTCTGTTCACCAGTTTGTTCTTCTCCGCTCCTTCTTTTTTTGATACTGTTGTTCCGTCGAACTACATATAGCATTGATATAAGAAGTTATAATGAGAACATTATAACGGACTATGTTACTTTATCCGCATCGTTCTTTTTACGTCATGTCTTTCCTCAGGAGACCCCCCGCCCCCTTCCAGCCAGACAGGAATAGTGTCCCACTGTAAGGTACATATGTGAACAGCCAGGTTAGGAGAATTTCAGGAACAGTCCTCCTAAAATTATCTAGATATTTACAGGAGTGCATGTGCATAAAACAGCTAATGAGGTTACAGAGTAAAGAGCCTATGATGATGATTTACATACAGGTGTAGTCACTGAGTGTGTAGAGCATAGTTATGAGATTGTCCAAGCAGGGCCAGTGGTTTGGGTTACAGTTCAATCCCTCCTCAAAGGCATGTCGGGCCAGGGGAATCCGAACCAGTCGCACGGCGACCTGACCAATTTTGTACCACATGTTCACGTCAGTGGAATCCAATATTACTGCCTAAGAAAATAACAAAAACCCAACATACAGTATGTTATCAACACTCACCACAGCACTATAAAGGTTCAATAAAAAGATACATTTAGTCTAGAGAGAGAATAAAGTGGCACTGTTTCACTGCTTTACCTCCAAATAAAACTCCATAGCCGTCTCCAGGTCATCCCGGGATGCAGACATACTAGCCAAGTTTTTGAAAGTGGAATATTTCAACATCAGTCCGGGGTGCTTGAGACCCACTCTCTGATCGTCTGAGGGCAAAGCCTAAAATAATAGAGAAAACATTCACTTTGGCATTAACAGATTGTGATAAAACATAGATTCTTCTCCAGTGTGTGGGCAGTATTTGCGCTATCACAATATTAGTTTCAACAGTTTAATAATTCAGTTTGATAGCCTATAAAAACAATACACACAACTGGCAGTAACTATAAGTCTTGCATTTTGTGATATAAAAGCTCATACCCAGGATTACTAGCCTGCACACAGTGGTGCACTTCAATAGATTGAACACAAACTAAAAAATACACTTCCTACCAAACGGAGGTCTCTGTTTGTATGGGGGCATTTAATGATGTTACTTATCATCCTTTGAATTCCCTTAAACAAGTCAAGTCTGTCGGCAAGATGCTGTGCAAAATAAGACGTGTTGGTATTATTATAAGGTGGTATGGTATCCTTTTGAGCAGTCGGGTACAGCGATACTTTTATAGGTGTGCAAGACTAGTCTGAATCAGATTCAGGCTTTTACTGGTAGAAGTGATGGTCCTCAATATCTAAATTAGATGTGTTGCAGTGATGAAGTAAGATATGTCAGATAAACAGTCATTTGAATGTTCTTTCAAAACATATTTACATTTTGACAAGCTAACATGAAAGTACTCTGTGTGACTTTGTACCTCTTTGAGCAGAGGGGTTTTAAGAAGCTCATGATAGGCCTTGGCAGACTCCTCAAACTTGTCATGTTTTTGCAGATCCAAAGCTTTGTGGTATAAAGCAAATGCCTCTGCTTCCTGTAGATAGAAAGAAAAGACAACACAGACAACTTCTTTAGATCTACAGAGGAAAATATCTGGGTCGCCAGACAGGCCGTATATTTTTAATGTATCTACATATAGTCAGTACCTGAGCCTCTTTTGTCCGACTCTTGTTTCTTCTCAGGGGATCTTGAGACTCGTCCGCAGCAGTCGAAGCAGCATTTAGTGCTGCTATGCGAATCTGGGAAGGTCAACAAAGGAGACAACCATCTAGCAAGCAAATATGCAACTCAAGTAATGACATAGAAAGAGCACAGCATACTGTCTAAAAACAAGGTGTATTGATTCAAAACACGAACCAAAGATGCACATTATAAATAAAGGGCTTACCATTTTATTATGTGAAAAGCAGACCTATCTCCTTCACAGTTTACAGCTTTTGATTGGATCTAAATAAAAGATTGGGAGCCGAGCAAAGACAGAAAGACAAACAGTTTAGAGAGCTATCGCGACGTTTCAGTAAAAACATGTTGTATATCTCACACCAGACAAAGACTCGCTTTTGGGAGGCTGACATTATCAGTTTGCCAGACGATAGCCTTAAAACCACACCTGCATTATTCTCTCATTTTTGAAATGTGCAGATGTAACTGTTTTTCATGCTAAATAAACCCTAACTAGACAGACAAAAGAGCCAGACAGCAAGATGTAGCCAGACACTGTCACTTGACTCAAGTGCTGACCGACAGAGGCTTTAGACAGACATGCTAACCTCAACACAATGCCACTCAATACTTAGCCTAACTTAGCTCAGCGGAGTTGCAGTGTCGAGCTTCGTTGTGGAACAAAACAAACATTTCTGAAAAAATGTAGTGCATATATCCCTGTAGGCTAGCAACTTAACTAGCTAACATACAGCTCGCATTGTTGTCTGAGCTAGCTCGTTAAATTTAGCGGACACATTGTATGAGCTAACGTTAGCTTGTGTGTTACTCACCCTTTGCTCTGCTTTTAGCTACATTGGTGACTGTACTGTTTCTGCAGCTGGTCATCTAGCTACAAAAAAACACAGCGGTCACGACTGGCCATGAATTAAAAAGCAAGTTTGAAACTTCATTGTTTCACCATCCTTTGTTGTTGTTGGCAGCGGACTGACATTTGCTACCCGCCATTTAGTAAAGTCCTTTCTCATTGGTCAATATGCTGAGGGTGTATTCATGTGACCAATCACATACTGTGATACAGGTTTTGGTTAGATGATGAGAACTTCTTCAAAGCACTGACTGACTTGTCCACTTGCAAGTGAAATGGAGTGTAAAAAAATGTATTAAACTTGAATTTATTCATTTTGTATGGAGGTATTATATTCATAAATGTAAATGGAACAAACAAAAATAACAATAAATACAACTAGTCAACATAGAAATAGAAGACTATACATCCAGTTATTATCTTAATATTGACAGTCGATGGTTAGTAGCCTACATGGACTGAAAGATAGAACATCGGATAAAACACTGAACATTTGTGAAACCCTGAATATATCACTTTAGTTCTGTTTTTTTATACTCCTAGTAAATAGTTGTATAAAGTTTGTTGTTTATGTTTTGCTTTTGGTGGTTTGTTTGTTTGTTTGGGGGGTGTCATTTACCTCTAAGTTTAAAGCCTTAAATTTCCGCATTGAAATTGAAAATATATCTATGTCATCATTGAAATTAAACTTACAATTTCCACCTTAAAAAAACTTTAACTGCCAATATAATTTCTTTGGGGAACATCATTTTTAATCATGGCACACCACCTTACCTCATTGTTATTTAATGTTCAAGTATCTTCTCCACATTTATAACCAACCCTGGTCTTTTCAGAAAAGTACACATTTTTTCCCCTGAATTCAATAATTCAACAACTATTCAATTCCACAACAGGGCACAGCCGAACCATAGTCTCTAAGTTATGGCTTCTTAAAATATTCAGTTAATGTAGGCTAAATCAGGGCATAAGGATAAAGGCTTAACATAAATAATTTCTTATTAAGTCTGTGTTATAAATTAATAGCCTGCATTTCTTATGTCCAACCTGCATTGTACACTGACAACCACTAGGGGGCAAACTTTTATCTTATAATACTGTAAAGCCTCTTCATGGTAGTTTTGTACATATAAAGGATCTTACTAACTGTTTGAACTTCTGCTGATTTGGTTTTCACTGGCTTAGTTTGACATTTGACAGCTATAAGTCATCAATATTCTTTTTAATAAAACATACAGATGATACAAAATGTTGCAAAGCAAAGGGAGATTTGTCTCCCCTTTGCCTCCATCATACAATTTGTGCAGTAACATGACAGATACATTACGTCTTTGCCAGGATTTGTGGCTGCAAATTGTAACAATCTGCAGTTTTTAGAAGTAACAGTATACCATTATGTCCTCAGTGACCCTGTCTGTTGCAGTCCCTGGATGCTTCTGGGTTTATTCCCGCCTCCTCAACCCCCCACACTCATCCTTACCCCACCCCATCTCTCCCTTGGCTGAGAGTGGCTGCCTGGCACCATAAACAATTCCTTCTGTCAGCATGCCGGAAAAAAAAAAGCTTACGTCACAGTCATTACTGGGTCTATAAAAGCCTGTGTAATGCAGATACACAATGCAGTCCACCCAGCTACATTTCTCGACATAGAGCATCCCGTCTCTCAAGTCATGGCTTCCTCCGGCTTTGACTCTTACTTTCCATCTACTTACAAGAAGAGGGTAGATGTGCGCAGTTCAGGATATGGCTATGGTGGAGGAATAGGATCCAGGTCTGCCTACATCAGCCACTCTGCACCAATAACTTCCTATACATCTTCCCGCAGAAGTTATCCAACACACACCAGACCAGTTTCCAGCTACTCCTCTGTGCTTTCGGCTCCTTTGTCTACAGCTGCAACCGAGCTCCGCCTTGACCAAGCAGCCCAGGTCAGCTCTGAGTTTAAATCCATAAGAACCCAGGAGAAGGCTGAGCTGCAGAACCTGAATGACCGCTTTGCAAGCTTCATTGACAGAGTCCATGAGCTAGAGCAGCAGAACAAGTTGCTGGAGACTGAACTCCTGTTGCTCAGGCAGAGGCAGACTGAGCCCTCCAACATCCGGGGCCTGTATGAGCATGAGATCCGTCAGCTCCGCTCTGCTGTGGAAGAGGCCCGCCATGAGAAGCAAGCAGCCCAGTACCACAGGGAAGAGATGGAGGACGTGTTGAGGAACCTGCAAAAGCGCTATGAGGATGAGGTGCTGGGAAGAGAGGATGCAGAGGGCAGGCTCATGGATGCCAGGAAGGGAGCAGATGATGCTGCCCTTGGTCAGGCTGAGCTGGAGAAAAGAGTGGGGACCCTGCTGGATGAGCTGGCCTTCCTGAAACGCCTCTGTGAGAGTGAGATTGCAGAGCTGCAGGCCCAAATTCAGTACAGTGCACAGGTGTCAGTGGAGATGGAGGTCGCCAAACCTGACCTCTCTGCTGCCCTCCGTGACATCAGAGCACAGTACGAGAAGCTGGCACAACACAACCGACAATCAGCCGAGGAATGGTTCAGCAGCAAGATGAATGGGATGACAGTAGGAGCTGCTCGCAACACAGAAAGTGCTCGTAACACCAAAGATGAAGTAGGAGAATATCGCCGGGTCCTTAAAGGCAGAACGCTTGAGGTTGATGCCTGCAGGGAGATGAATCAAGCTCTAGAAAAACAACTCCAGGATGTGGAGGAGAAACAGAGTGGGGAGATCTCTGCTATGCAGGTGAGCAACAGACAAACACTTAAATAAATAACCAGTTTGCAAATATCTCTGTCCCTTCTTTAAACCAAAAATTACAGTGTTTTGCGATTTAGATTTCAGTTATTAAGTACCAAATAATATCCCCAAATATACTGTAAGTTGAGCTGCATTTTTCATTCAGCCAGTAACACATTTTCTTTTCCTTGCAGGATTCAATAAGTGAACTGGAGGACGAGTTGAGAGCAAACAAGAATGACATGGCTCGCTACTTGAAAGATTATCAAGACCTCTTGAATGTGAAGATGGCCTTGGATATTGAAATTGCAGCCTACCGGTGAGTGTTTGTTTACTGTGCAGTGGGATTTAAATGAATAGCACCAACACTGTTACTTTAGTACATCATCCATTTGTTGTGTGTGTTTTATTCTGTTAGGAAGCTCCTTGAAGGAGAAGAGAACCGTTTGAGCATGACAGGACCGGGGTCTGTCAACGTTTACTCCCAAGCCTTGTACTCTGCTCCGTCCTACGGAAGAACACAGTTCTCCCTGCAGTCTCAGCTGAGCTCTGTCCCTCCATACCTGCTGAGCTCTCGCTTCTACACTTCATCACTCCCAACAGAGGAGACAATATCTGCGAGTCAGGCACAGCAGGCCGAGGCCAGCCCTCTTGAAGAGGAGGTGGAGGAAAAAGAGGAGCAGGTGGAAGAGGAAGATAAGGCGGAGGAAGAAGATGAGGAGGAGCAGGGAGAAGAGAAGGAGGAGGAAGAGGAAGGGGAAGGCGAGGATCAGGGAGAAGGAGGGGAGGAAGAGGAGGAGAAAGAGGCGGAAGAAAAGGAGGAGGGAGATCAAAAAGAGGGAGAGGAGGCAGCAGATGGAGAAGGTAAGTGTGGCCATCATGTTTAATTAATGTACACATGTTTTGGTAATATATTGTATTTTTTTGTATCTCCATGACATGCTTTTTTCAAAATGAAGAGGGCGAAGCAGATGAAGGAGAAAAAGAAGATAAGGAGGAAGGAGGAGAGGAGAGCTCCAAACAAGAAGAGGAGGATGCTGAGAAGGAGGAGGAAGAAAAGGGCGAGAAGGGAGATGGCGAATCTGAAAAACAAGAAGAGGAGGTGGCTGAAGAGGAAGAGAAAGAAGAAACAACAGACAAAAAAGTTTAAATTTGAGTGCTTTAAAATATACTTGCTAGCATATAGCTAACGATGTCTATATGTACAGAGCTATTTCTCTCATTCAAACCAAATGGAAATTAGAAGACAACCTGACAAATTCTCTGTATGATCAATAGATTGACTCACAGCATGTACGAACAATGTAACAGCAAGAAATCCAATCAATATAAAAGCTCATTTAAACCTTGATTAAGGCAAGAAGTCATGCTTGTCTGGAGTAGAGATTCTGCTTTGTGTAGATTTTTGTTTTGTTTTTGCAAACACCTGTGTGCTTTACTCTCACCAATACATGCCTACAAACTGTATGTGCAATAACCCGATTGAAATGCCTTACCTGAGTCCTCACTGAGTGCTTTAAGTCCATGATGTGCTGCATTGAACTCTAATAAAGCCTTGAAGCCTTGTCAACCCAGAGCTTGTCTCAGGATTTTCATGGAACCTCTTTCCAGTTAGGTGTCAAATCAAATAACATTTACTGCTAATAAATGGCTAAAAGAAATCCTCTAGTTCATGCTCTGTGACTCATTCCTTAACTCGCTAATTAGCCCCGGGATCATTTTTCATTTAGGGGTAATAACAAAATTATTGAATCCACTTAACTTTATTTATATAGCACCCTTCACACAAACATGCTGCCCAAAGTGCTTTAGAGGGCAGGTCTGAAGTGTCAGAGAGGTCAGAACAAAAACTAGGAAACAACTTTCCACACCTTAAAAAACACAACCATAAAATTATAAAAATATTTTTTCTTAAATGTTAATAAAAACAATTAACAAAAGGGTTAAAAATAGCAGGAAAACGTAGGATTAAGACTAAAAAATAAGGCAACACATGAGGCAACCTAAGTTTTAAAAGTCTGTAAGTCTGAAAAATACTCCTTTCTCACTGTATGTCAATGCAGGTTAATGGAAAAGAACAAAGATGGCTGCAAGAGAGTCCTTTCTATCATTATTGACAAACCAGTCCACAACATATCGGAAGAGGCGGCTGCTGCAGAGTCAGCAGGTCTGAGTTGTTTTTTGGCAAAAGACATCAAGCCAATCTTGGAAGAGAAAATGCATTAAGAAACATTTTACTTTCGACACAAATCACAGTATGTCAGACAGTATTACGCCACACATTTTTAACAAAATCTACCAATAAAGCCTCATTAGATTTATCTTGGCTTATAAGGAATGAGTTACAGGGGTGGTTTTGTCTTTATATCCAGTCAGCAGATCTTCTCACACAGTCTCTGTGTGATCAGTGAGCTGACACCGGTGTTTTTCCTGCTGCCTCACCCTCATCCACATCACTGTCCATGAATCAAGGCGAGCTGAAACCTTTATGACTCAGCTAGACTACTGCACCAAAGAATCTGGCCAAGTGTCAACTCACGCGGGACAGCAAGAGAGAAAGACAGAGAGTGAGAGAGGGGGAGAGAAGGGGAGCAATTTCATTATTTTATCGAGGAGAGTGAAATAGAGGAGAAATATCTCTCTGCATTAAACCTTGACAGAGGACAGCCTGCTTTTTTTTTAGGTTGATAGACTGGAGGCTTCCTTTAGGCATCTGCACAGATGCAATCACACAAATGAATCTCTAAACACACACACACACATCATCCCTCACCGTCTCTTCAAACACACATTTAGACAACACAGGAGTGGATGTGAAGTGGGAGCTTCTGTTTGATGTGTCTGAAGCTGTCTTTGAAATATTGCATCTTCTTATCACATGCACTTAACTTCACTTTCTGGAAATGTGGTGCATGTTCTCGCTGATCTTTTATCTGTCAAAGCGATGCCCCAAAACTGTGTGTAATCTTCATCTTCTGTTCCTCCATCCTCCTTGTCCTCAATTCACCCGGCCCTGGGCTAAACTACATTATTCTCCGTCTGCTGCTCTTATAGTGTCGGTCCAAAGGAGCACTCCATTTAATGATTAGAAATTCTACTTTATGATGAATTTGGCTTCACTTACACACACCTTTCACTACCCAAAGAGATAGCAATACTGTTAATGTTTTCTTATTGATTGAAAGTACACTAAGACTGCACTGCTGCCTGCATTTTAATACACAAAAATCCTGCAAACAGAAAGCTGAAGGAGTGATTGAGCCCTCAGGAAAGAAAAACCACCAGGAGTATATATAGAGACTCCTTTAGGTGCTCTTGTGTCACCTGTGCTTGCACGATGAAAGTGTGTGTGTGTGTGTGTAAGCAGTGTAAGTGTTGGAGTGTCTAAGGTTATGGTGAGACACAGATCCTCTATAAATGTAGCCTACCAAAGCAATGCTGTATGATTTCTTTTCACAGCATTTCATCTTCCACATATTGAGTTTCATCCGCCCTTTCATCTGTCATATTTGGGCTGTGAACAGACCGGTATATAAATCTTACAACTCCCTCTACCTCATGTGGGCAAACAGTGTGTCAGAGGGAGAGAGGCCCATCACTGAAGCCCACAGAGACCTCCCAGACTCAGGATCCTTTGATGAAAAACAAAGCGCTGAAGGGGCAGCAGGAGACATAGCCAGCAGCAAGTTTCCTGTACAGAGATAAAACAAATATGTTGTGGTTTTACAGTTACCCTGGAATAGATATGATTGTGTTCAATGTAAAAGATTATGTGTTTGACTAACACGTTCAAGATGATAATCACAATACTGGAGCATTTTTGCTAGTCTCCATAGCCGTAACAACAACCTTAGTGTAATGCATGATATTACTGTTTTAAACATCATTGTCAGGACTGGAAGAAAACGGCCTCATAGATCAATATTTATTTCTACCTTGGCTTAGACAGAGCAGTGTCTAAGGGCCGGCTGGATCCTAGAGCCATGAAATATTGTCTACTCGAGGAAAAGAGTGTCAGCTTTCTATTAAAACAAATGCATATAACATTTCAGGAGGACACGGGATATAGCAATACATTGTTTTGCACTCAGTGTTAGAAATCTAATCTGCAAACCTGAGAAACACTTTGCAAGTAAACTGAATCTGTGGTAAAATACAGGTCTGTAGTTCAGACAGAAGAAGGCACCTGCAATGGAAAAAAACATGAAAAAAATACTCAGAGCCTCCAGAGTTAAAATGCAGCCCTCCTCTTTTCTAATATGATATGTTCACCTTGATGGAGACGCTTATCCTGGTTATAATTTTTGTAGTGGGGCATTCTCTCAGACAGCTCAGGCTTCGGTCCAGACAGAGAGGGTGGTTACGTACGCAGTCTGCCTTTTGGGTTGTCACTCAGCAACGCTTTGTGTCCACAAAGAAAAGAAAGCATAGATAAGAGTTGTGGCTCCCTCTGCTGATCCAAGAAAATCACTAATTAAAAGGCTCTGTGGAATAAGCCTGAAAGACAGCAGACAGAGACTATTTAATTTAAATATGTGTCATTTTTGGGCTAAAAATAGATTCTTGCTTCTCTGGTGGCATACATAGTATTCAGATGGCTTTATGTACCCACTACAGGGGCACAAAGGATGCTTCACTGAGTCAGATAGAGACAAATGGGGGAGCCTCCGGGCACATCCGTCCTCATGCATCACAGCCTAGAAATGAGATGTTGGACTTGTGGATATAAATGTGCTAGCCCTTACTTACCAGCAGAAGACTGATTCTGTGATCACACGTGAGCACTGTATATTTCCTGCTGTCATGTCTGTGTTCCTGCAGTCTGGGCTGCAGGTGAAGTTGTTCTGTGCAAAATAACACAGTGTACCTGGCCAGCATGTGCCTTTCCACTGGATGATATCTCACAAACAGAGTGTATATACAGGAAGGTGCAAATATTAGAACAGATAAATATTGACAGCTTGCATCAGCGACCATGGTGACGCGGGATCTGCTGTGCGTCATGCAGCAGGCGCTAAAGAAACAAATCTGTTAAATGGCACTCTGTAAAAGTCAAAAAGTTTGGATGTACCTGCAACAAAAGTGTTCTGCATATCAAACATTGCCGCAGGACTTAGAGTCCCAGTGCACACAAAATGCATTGACTAATCTGCACAGCATATAGCGAGACCAGACTAGTACCTGATTCTGCTGCCAGACTACCAGGTGGAATCCAGGGCCCAATTTGCCTACGGCGTCATGCAGTGCTGGCAGTGGCCCCATAAATCCATTAAGGGCCTTTTGTCTTCTTTTGTCCCAGGAATTGAACACCTCAGTGGGGGCTACGACCAGTTTTAAGAGCCTACCACTCAAAAGCCACTGAAGCATTGTAGTTCCTGACATCAAATCGCAGTCCACTGAGCTTAGTAATGTCAGCTACTGAGTAAGTGGAGTCAAGTCAGGTCAACTTTTATTTAAATGGCACATTGCATTTATATGGATGCTTCATCTTTTTGCCTCCCATAACAATAAAACAAACACAGGCACATGCACTCAAGCATGTACACACAAACAAACAATAATCCAATCCCCCAGAGTGTCGGAAGTGGGACTCCAGATATGGGAACATATGTAATATACCTGCTTCTTATTCATGCTAGATGTTCATTCGTAGTGAGGATGCACACAGAGGCCTTCAGGCAGAATAAACAGCCAGAATAGCCTTGGTTCTTCTCAAGAACAGAATCTTTTTCATTTTAAATAACTGCAGCCCACTCTCGCCAAAGCCTTATCCTTACTTTCATGCAGAATGTGAAAGCAATCAGTCTTTATGTTCAGCTCTGTATTCACGTGTGCACCTGTTTCCATTTACCTCGCACATCTGCGCATAGCTTGATGATGGATTTTCTCTCTTCTTTATATAACCACTATCACTAAGCATCTTGTGGGGGAGTTTTTAAAAAAAAGGTTTATCTGAGACATAACCCAATCTGATCCAAATTAGAGGATGTGCGGAGTGGGGATCTCCTGTGAAGACTCGGGCTTGTCTACTCCGATTGCTTATGGAGCCTTCAACTCCAAATGAACTCCAGAGTTCAGCTGTGCTTGTCAAAATGTCACAAACTCTACTGCAAGACATGCACGCAAACCCAAATCCAGACCAGAACCCCACCATCTGAATTTATTATTTCTCTTTAAGGATTCTGTGGGGGAAAAGTTAAATGATAGAAGCAGTTAATTAAACGTCACATAGAAATACAACAATCTTAAGGATAAGATAAACTGTCTATTGTATGCAATAGCACAAAGCAGTCAGGTGATGGCAATATTGTATTCCTTTTTGAAGATTTGATTGTTTTTAACTTCTGATAACCCAAAGCAACTCCTCACATTAGCTGAGAAGTGTGAGATTGTTGGCTGAAGGCATTCAGAAAATCAGGGGTGAAAAGAGTACAATCACTTTCAAGGCTCTCTTTTTCCCAATAAAATCAAATACTCAGCAGGCACCTACAGCTCTGCCAGAAAATAGGCCATGATATTCATGTGTAGCAGCTTGAGCCATAGCCTTGTAAATTCTACATATAGCTGTAAAATACATCTCATAGCCGCTTTTTAGGATGAGCCCATGTTTGAATACTTCAGTCGTGTCAGTTTTGTTAAACATTCAAAGCAAACGCACCATAGAGTCTGAAAAAGACTAAACTAGATCTATATGCTCCTTGTGTAACTTCTCTTTGGTGTTATGTGTGAAAAAGAGCAACCAAATAAAATGTTATCAAACATAATTATTGACATTTCAGTATTCTTGATTATAGTTTTAGCCCGGCCTCTCAGAGTGCTATTTTGCAGTAACTCAGTAGCTTTTTCCTCTGTTACAAAATAATAAGATTCAATAATAGCTTTCAGTCAGAAAGTGTTGTGTTATGTTGATACTCGTTCGCCACAAGCTGCTTTTAAAGCAGAAGCAGCACAATGGATGGAAAATAAATGGGCATCACCCTGTCAAAGGGAACAACAAAAGCGATGAATGGCTGAACATTATTGACAGCACCATTTGGCCGACCAGAGGCCACAGAAAACACACGTACACACGCATACCAACACACACACGGTGGGCAAACAAAAGGCTAAGTGGGCTACCAGATCTCCACCAGCAGCTGTAAATGACTTTACTGGGAGAGGAAGGAGGGTGTTGAGCAACATCAGGGATATGCTGGCCATGCTGAATGGCATTTAAATGAAAGTCATGGCCCCATTAATGAAAATTGAAGTTGTTTGGACTAGTACCTAGGCCTACATAGTCTTTTGTAGACATTTAATTGGGTTGCTTATATGCACGGTAACCCAAATATAGCCTTATGTGATATGATTATGTCCCTGGTGTAGTCCATTCATGCTCATGCTCTGAGTACAGTGGCTTTAAATGAGTTAATGTGAGCAGCAGCCGGGACTTTGCAACTCAATCTCATTTTAAATTAAAAACAATAACCAGGTGATCATTTATTTATGAAGCATAAGTGATTTATAACACACAATAGTGTCAAATGGTGTGCCAGTTGTTCTGAAAGTGAAGTGCCAACACCACAAGGAGTCCTTGAAGCTAACCGAAGGGTACTTCAGTCTCATTATAATTTCCCAGAATTCAATTCTGGTTCATTTGAAGATTTATGAGGAATTGTAACAGCTATCGATTGAATGATGATGGGGGATGAAAATGCTCCTCGGACAGAGCTCCTGGAGATAACACCTTGCTGAAAAGAGTGTCAGTGGTGTAGCCTAATGTGAATTTTATGGGTTGTTATTGTGGGGGTAGCCTAGACTGGAGTGTAGGAGGCTCGTAGTTGACGCCGACTCCTCTCTCTTCTCCCAGCCCCGCTGCGAGTGTGTGTGTGTGTGTGTGTGTGTGTGTGTGTGTGTGTGTGTGTGTGTGTGTGTGTGTGTGTGTGTGTGTGTGTGTGTGTGTGTGTGTGCCCTCCCCTCCCCTCCCCGTTCACAAGTCATGATGGCGGAACTGTAGACTTCAGGACGAGCAGGAGTGCACCGCCTGTCCTCGTTCAGCAATTGTACATAGTTATTTATTCAACCAGCCAACTCTACGTCTTCCCCCACAATGACCCGCTGGATTCCCACTAAAAAGGAGAAGTACGGAGTCGGTAAGTTCTCATATGGTTGCTTCGTGTGTTTTTCACTCGCCGAGTAAACTTCCAGCCACTAAACTAACTTCAAGGGAGAGGGGACTGTGGAGTTGGGAAACACAAGTTTCAGTGGTTACTTTGTTGTTGTTGGTGGTGGTGGTAGGCTATACGACGGATAGCCTATAATTAGCTCAGGTTGGTTTCACAAACTTTTTTTTTTTCTTTTTTTTAAAGCAGAAAGCTCCACATTTACTTTCCTCGTTGTCATAGAGACTGCATATCTCTGTGTAGTAAAACATGACTTTTACAACTGTCCATGTGAGGCGTTGAGGAAAAATGGGAAGGAGCCAAGAGTTCAATGAGCATAGGTTACCAGTTCTTGTGCTTAATCTCACTGAGCTGACTCGTTGACGTTAAGGTGAACTTCTCATTTTGCTGGAAGGTGCCTTACAAAACCTACCCCTCAGGGACTCCTGTTGTAGGGCCCCACATGGGAGCCTCTGCTGTGACTGTACTGTATGCATGTCAGATAAGAGAGGAGCATAAATAAAGTTAGACTTCAGCTACACTTATAGAGGACTTTACTGTTAATCTTTTATGTCTTTTAGTCATTTTTTGTGTGTCAAAACATTGTATTGCTTCACCATTTTTAAATTGCACTTCAGTAGTTCTCAATAAGGTGTGGCTCTGCCCCCTGTGTGTTTTTGTGCGCTTACTGTAAAAAGCACTGTGCATGCATGTTCCTGTTATCAGGTCTTCCTCCACGCCCTCAAGGCAAATCTGCACAACTAGTTGGCTCGATTATTCCTCCCTGCTTTACTGTAATAACTTTATTGTTTGACTTTATTGTCAGCACAGGTTGGCTGGTCATTGGTTACCACACTGACTCACTGCTGAATCTGTGCTTAAAATTACAGACACTGTTTCCCTGTGGGCAGCAGATGTGCTACACCTGAAAAAAAAGCCTGCATGTTGTGATAGTGAAAACGCCCAGTGTGTGTTGTCTCTTTGGAGTGTTTGTGAATCAGAGCCCAGGACTGAAAATACCTCAGCTTTGTGCTCTGACCTGGATCTTTCAGTGACTTGATCTCAGGTTTTAAAGAAAGTGCTGTATGCTCTGTTGACTAAAGACATTTTTAACCCACAAATTCACGTGTGTGTGTGGGGCGCTGTGCTGAGCAGCACGCACAGTCCCTCTCTTGATTATATACGACCTTGTTTTAGCAGCTGATGTTGAGGAATGTTTTGTGTTAATCCTTTTAGATCCCAGTATGGCGTTTAAAACTGTTGCCCTGCGTGATGGTGTTGACTGCTCTATTCTCCTGCCATTCGCCTCAGAAACAGGGCAGAAGTCACCCACACTGTACTTAATCCTTATAATGCCATCAGACCCTGAACAAGGTCTTACATTTTTAATCCGATTATCATCCCAGGATGTGCCGAAATACAGGCAACTACGTTTGGGAATGAAAAACAACATCACCAAGTCTCTGATAATATCAGCAATATCATGCTAGCTAACAAGGAAACGTGGGTAATATGGGGATTAAGATATCAGTCTTTAATAGTGAATATGTGGCACCACTATAACAGGATAGCTGCTTAATTTCTACATGCTTTAGAGAGGCAATCCTCCAGAGACTCATCTGAGCTTTGAAAATCAGCAGGTGAAAAACATGTAGGCTCCCTCATTTATTTAATTTACTGGATCTCGTTTTTTTTATAGAGTAATTGTGTCCATGGCTTTAATATGTTTGTTTTGGTTTTGGATAATGCCTCTTTAATGTAAATGCTTTCATGAATTTTAATAAAAACCCAGTTAGACCTCGCCATTGATATTGAGGGTTTACAGCTGATGCCCTCGCGAGATAAGTTACTCAGGAATTGAAAGCGGAGTTCCCCCTTTTTAAAGATCAAAGTTTGTTTACAGATTTTGTAAAGTAAGCCTGCATGTGATAAAAACACGTTCTGTAAACATGTGGCTCCAGAGGGAGCTTTATGAAATCTGATAAAAAAGATGTCACCTGTGAAAATGCTGGTTGGTGCTTGAACATGACTGGTGTATTAATGAAAAACAAATCTTTGCTTGTTGAGCCCTAAAACAGTGAGGGCAGCTGCGGCCTGTAGCCCTCTGGTCAAGGTCACAGAAGTTGCCCACCAGAATAAAACAGAAATTCTCTCACAGTACGTGAGACCGTTGAGCTGCATTGTGGGTAATGCCATTGACAGGTTTGAGGAGTTGGATGAACAAGATGATATCTCTTCTTCTGAATTGAATTTCATCCTTAGAAACCTTCAAATCTTAAATGTTTAGAGATATATTACAGAGGCTGTGTCCTACGCCGCATACTTTCGTACTACATGTAGTATGATCCAAAATCATAGTATGCAATTTTGTGTATGGGAGAAATACCCGGATGTATACCAGGATTGTAAGTATGATACACGAGCATACTGGTCATACTAAACCGCCCCACAATGCACTGCGGCTCTCAGACTGTCCAGTCGTGGAGCTCGCCAGCCAGCCAACTAGCAGCTTAAAATAAAACTTCTGTGCTGAAATACATTTTACATGTTCCCAAATAATATTAAAATAACTACATTACTTGTTGTTGAATTATACTTACGGACCAGCGATTACGTTAGCTTGATGCTAGCTCATCGAACGAGCTCAGATTGGAAGCACATCGCGTGATCCCTAGTTTAGTATGTTGCTAACGGCATACTAACGGTACTAACGGTTGGTTAGTGGACACAGCCAAAGACGTTCAGATTTTTTTCTTTTCTGATCTGATACCTAGACCTGAGTAGCAATCTCATATCACTGAATAAATATGCATAATACTGGTACAATAACACGAATCACTGACACTTGCTCTATTACATTCTGCTAGAACTAAGCTATTGTATTTGTTTGTAATTCTGATCATTGGTTTAAAACCAGTGGGGTTTTTTTGTGCTAATTGGTTATGGTAATGGGATCAGTGCGTAGAATTACTCAATTTAAAACAAATTGCCTATTCCTAACTCCATCCCTTTGGCCCAAGCCCTTAGGTTGGAGTGACCATGAGTAAGCAGTGGCCCTCCAGAAGGGCGTTACAGGAGTAAGTAGGCTGTAGGGATGTGCGATAGGACTAAAAAATTTTATATCAGTTGATATGGATAAATGTCAAATCATTATTTCTTTCCAATTTAAAGACTGATTTTTGCTCCTGAGTTGAAGTTGGAGAAACCAGATGGTTAATTGTGGTTGAACATTCTTTATTGTCAGAACATGACAAACTGTTTGGGGTGCCTTGGGGCGGCAGTAGCTCAGTCTGTAGAGGCTTGGGTTGGGAAATGGAGGGACACTGGTTCAAGTCCCGGTGGGGACCAAATCTGGAAATTGGTTTGGTAGCTGGAGAGGTGCCAGTTTACCTCCTGAGCACTGCCGAGGTGCTGAACCCCACCATCCCAGGAGCGCTCGCTGTGGGCAGCTCCCTCACTCCATTAGTCCATAGGATCCTGTTTGTGCATGTGTATGTATTTCAGCCTGTGTGTGTGTAGCATGTTCAATAACAGTCACCAACTCGTATGTTTCTAACTTTTTACTTTGTGTCATGGAAATAACTTTTGTGTCACAGATCCCATTTTGCATGTTCTATTGACTCTGAGTAGCATTTTTCCTTCAATGCTTGGTATAATGACCTGATACTTATTTTGTCGCATTAACATTTAAAACAATTTCATTTTTTAACTCCTGCGTTGTGATGATATGGGCTTTTTCCCTGTAGCTGTAGCCATGTTGCGTGTTACACTGTCTCAGTCTGCAAGCACTAAGGGACTTTTCCTCCACCTCTCCATCTGGAGTCTCTACCTGAAAAAAAAGAAAATACACTTTACTGGGAGGGACCTTTGGAGGGTCAGAACACCAAGACCCCTCGATCCCCAAAAGAAAACGAGACACACTATCCTCAGCGGGAGCTCTCATAACAGTGGGGTTGGGTCAGGTGGTGAGGTTAAATTGGGGAATTAGGATGCAGCCACGGCATTAAAAAAACAAAAAACTGTTAAAAGGGATTTTTAGAAAAAAGGTTCAGATAACTTGTGAAAAGTTCTGAACAGTCCAGACATTTTAAATATATGCAAACATTTGTCATTGTAAAAGTGAAACAGCTGGAAGCACAAAGTCTCCCACTTTATTGGAAAGAACACTAACTGTATGTGCGCTGCAGGCATCAGGTGTCCACATACTGTAGCAGTTGTGCAAGCTGCCTATGGGGCCGTGACTCGATTTCTAACGGCTCACGAATCATGCTCGTACGTCTCCCCCTTTGTCAGGTGAATGTGAAACTCACTCTGCACAGTTTCACAGGACTTTAATGTATAATCATTATGATAACTACATTTGATTCATCACAGCAAACATCTAGAATTGATGTTGTACCTTTATAAAAAAAAAAGTGTTTCAGTACTGATGCCACAACTTCCTCCTTTATGGTGCAATAAATGAAGAACTAGTTTCCCACAAAAAGGTGAAGAGCTCAAAGTTGTTTGCTCTGTAGGTATTTATGCTGCTTGGAGTCTTAAATAAATCCAAAGTTGTTATAATTGGAAGCCTCCGAAGATCACAATCAGTTCATCCCTGTGTGTTCATCTTGCAATGTCAAACTACAGAGACGACTCATCAGTCATAAACTCTTTACAGATCTGGATAAAGACATCTGTGCTCTTTCTCTCTCTGAAAATGCAGCAGGGTCTTTAACCAGACTTAAAAGACAAACCCTCACTGGACCTAATGCTATTCCTTTTTTTGCAGTATTAGCTTTGAACTTGAGAATTAAGTTTTTGATTTATGGATAGCCTATAAGGACTTATTAGCTGGAGCACCGTTTTACGAGCTACAGATCGTTTCTGGCTGTCTAGACGGCTGACGGGAGGCGAAGGACTTCTCTACTTTAGAAACATCCTGCCTGACGAGAGTTGGCTCAAAAACAGACATTAAGAGACCTGCTTTTACTGAACCACTTACAGATACTGTACCTCTCCCTGCTTTGGAAGCTCTTAATATGATGCTTGAATTCATGTTTATGACAGATACTATTATCACTAGGGTCAAACGATATGGGGAAAAAAATCAGATACAATTTATCGGCCGATATCTTTCTTAGATCTATGAAATCTGTAGAGATAGATGGATATGTACACATTTAGTGCGTCAAATGCAGTTATCAAACACTTATAATGCTTTTTGTAATCCATATAGCGCCCTCTGCTGGTGAAAGAGAACTGCTAGTTTAATACAATGAAACTCAAATGAAATGCTATTTAACTGGTGAATAAATCTTGTAATATCGGCGATAGAAATGTGCCGATACCGGTAGTCAGTGGATAGTCTTATATCGGCCGATATTATTGGCTGGCCGATTAATCGGTCGGGCCCTTATTATTATTATTACTGAATAATGTGTAACTGAGAACGTTCACAAATAGACAAAATGCTTCTGTCTTTTATTGATTAAAAACTATAATAATCCCTTTTTCTCTGATTCTAATGTTTTCAAACTGACAAGCAGGCTTTTTTACTAGAATCTGTGCAGCCTGATTTATGCCTGGCACTTTAACGTCTTTTATTGTTTCATTTTTTTTCACGTGTTAGTGTGAAAGTTATTCCTGCTGAGACTGAAATGAATTCGGGGGACCAATCTGTCTGTAACATTGTACAATCAAGGTTTGGTGGCTAGACTCATTTTTGCGTGTGTGTGTGTGTGTGTGTGTGTGTGTGTGTGTGTGCGTGTGCGTGTGCACGTGCACGTGCACGTGCACGTGTGTGTGTGTGTGTCTTCTCGCTCTTTTTTTATCTGTCAGTGAGTTGTATCCTGGCTGCAACTTGTAGGAGTTGTTTATGTTTTGCTTTCACAGCCACTCAGTGGTGAGAACAATAGATTTACCTTTAATGGCGCTAAGTTTGACGAGCTGCCAGCAGCTGCTAGAACTGTTCAGCTGTGCTGGTCTTTAATTGTTGCCTAATTCACTTCTATGATAAATCATTTAGAGCGACGGAAGCTGACTTTGATTTAGAATTAGTATGCACATTAACCTGAACCTACACACACACACACACACAGATGCTTTCTTGGGATTTACAGCGGCAGCTTCAGGCTCAGTGTTGGAGGTTTAAGAGGAAGATTTTCTGTCCCAAAGTTGGACAGATGAGTCGCGTTGCCAAGGCCCACGCTGTTGCCTTTAGTTTAGTCAGTGTGGCATCACAACACGCTCTACTGGGACCCTGCCATTGGCAAATTGCCATGCTGTTGCCAGGCCTGCACACTGTGTCAAGCTGGTGAATGGACCATTGTCACTCTCGGCATGACCAGAGGCAGATGTCATTTCTTCAGTGCATGTTTTATTCGATGTTGTTGTGGCTGCAGAAACAACTTCCTGGTGAAAACAAATACTCTTTGAGACGAGATCTCGCAGTATAGGCCTTTGTCAGTATGTTCGCTTTAAAAAGGTGACTTTTCCATTCGCAGGTCGATGTTTGTGCTTTAAGAAGAGATACTGTGATGTAAGAATACTGTTCCTTGAGCAAATTCAACTCATCCCCGTGCACACTGGGAGAGCTTGAAGTTTGAAGTCAGTCCCATTAAAGCCCATGTTAAAAAGCCTGAGTAGCTCATATGTTTCCTGCACACTGTCCGTTTGGTTTTGTTAAGGCTCTGTTAAGAGTCATGCATAATAATAAGATCATCATAACTTTAATTGTATAGCACCTTTCAAGAACAGAGAGTCACAAAGTGCTTTACAAAAAGGATAAAAACAGAAACATCAACAATATAAAAAACAGATCAAGCAAAAGAAAGTCTAAATAAACAGGTCTTGAGTTGTTTTTTTAAAAGAGTCAACAGTGCCCACAAATCTTAAAACCAAAGGCAGAGCGTTCCAAAGTGTTGGAGCTACGACCTCAAAAGCACCGTCTCCTTTGGTCTTCAGTCTGGAGGGTGGAACCACCAGTCAACCCTGATCAGAGGACCTAAGAGATCTGTCGGGAGTGTAAGGCCTTAGAAGTTCTGTGAGGTAGGCTGCTGCCTGTCCATGCATATTCTGAAATGTGTGGGAAGCCATGTGTAAAGAAAACAGAACTGGAGTTATATGTGACCTTTTGGAGGACGTGGTTAATAGTCAGGCTGCAGCATTTTGTTCTAGTCGTAAACGGTTAAGGGATGTTTCGCTCAGAAAATGAGGGGTAAGAATAATTCGTGGTGTGGCCGATCTGACTGACAGGCCGGTGAGTTGTAGATGTTTGTCAGGAGGCTAAAAGTCCGGCCTCAGCTCCAGCTCTTTGCCTGTTTCTTGAATTAAAGTAAGTTTGAGAAAGCATTTGTAATATGACGAACCACCATCATTAGGCTGCAAAGCTCCACTTCAGAAACTAGTGGTTGACATCACTGAGACTACGTCTAGTTTTATACAGTCTATGGTGGCAGCCAGTGTAATTGTCTCTCTCCTAGGAGCTTCAGAGACTTTATACAGTGATTCCATAATCCTAAATCTAATACTCATGTAGGGATCATTATCCAACAAACTAGAGACTCAGGGTTTCTTACAGTGAAAGTTACACAAAATGAAGCTTTAAAAGATCACAACTTTCATTGCAACTTCGATGCTCCAGGAAAATCTGGCGCTTTAGGCCACGACAGTCAAGAAGAAGTATGCTAAACGCTGTAGGAGCTGATTATACATTTAGTTTTAAAGGGTAAGAAGAGACAAAGAAGTTGTGTTTTGCCAATGCTGAGTTTCTGGACCCATAATGGTTCCAGTGCTTATTTTTCTTTTTGATGCCCAGGTGACTGACTTCACAGCCAGGCTTCATTTGCATGGACCTGTGCAGGTGATAACATATTCCATATATACAACATTAACCAGCATGGGTCTTACTTAATATTGTAAGAACCCAGGGGCTGGTTATACAAACACTCAGTCCAAGAATACAAAACGATTCCCTGTGGAGATGTTTTGTCTGGGTAAATGTTTTCCTAAGGAAAGCTGGAAGAATCTCTCAGGGAGGAAGAAGTCATGGAGAGAAGAGGGTAGTCGCATTCAGTCAAGTCAAGTTTTGGTATTCAGACTGAGGTGTGATAAGCTGAGCCAGTTGAAGCGTGCTGTGAAATCTAGCCTCCAGCAACAAGCATTATCACCATGCAAGTCAGGGCAGAGCTCTGCTCATAGCTCCTCTATTTCCCTAAGAGAATGAGTGTCTGTGCACTATAGCAGCTCCCTCAAGTCATGACAAAGACCTCTGCTACAGTATTGTTTGCCAAAGTCTGGTTTCTGTGCGTGTGTGCTTAGTACGTGCCTGTGTGTGTGCCTGACGTGATCTTGTGTGATCCCTCCCATACGTGTCCTGGTTAGAGAGTAACAAAGGAGAGATAGGAGTCTCCTCCAGGAAAGCTGTCAGGTTAATAAACTGAGTGTAGGCAGGGCCAGGCCTCACTGTTGAGCCATCTGGCACTAAAGAAACCCTGCAGAGTGTGTAACTACCTACCAAAGACTACAGTTGGGAGATAATAACAGAAAAAAATAGAGGGTGTGATGCCATCTCTGCTCCTGACTTTTGACACTGAAGCTACCTGCTGCAGCACAGTCCCATTTACTGCAGCGTTAAACACAGCCGCAGGGCTTTTGGTACAATTAAGAATCGTCAAAATGCTCTAAAGGTTTGAGTCACACTGTTCTGCCGCACAAACACACAGCCCGCTGTTCGAAAGTTTAGGAATAAATCAAAGATCAAGATCCTCAGTGCTTCCGAGTTCAAGTTCGGAGACGCGTGGGGCGGATTGGTTTCCGTTTTCTTGGAGAGAGTGTGAGCCTCTGATCCAGAACTTTTCTTTAAAAACAGAGCTGCTCCTGTGTGCAAAGAGTGATTTGAAAAGGGATTTGGGTTTTTCCTAATCTGCTGGACCATGTGGGGGAGGGAGAAGCATGTCAGTCGTACCATCTGAAGAAATCTTCTCTTTGTCAAAAGCTTTCCATGAATATTGTGTGTGCGTTCCTCTTAATGAGACATCCCGTTTTTTTGTCCTCCAGCAATCTACAATTATGATCCGAGTGGAGAGCAGGAGCTGTGTCTACAGGTGGGGGACACGGTGAACATACTTGAGAAATTGGAAGGTGAGCATGCCTGAACACACAACAGGCCCCGACACGTCCCTCTTTCCCCTCTCTGAAGCAAGCCGGCACAGGCACTTAAATGAAACTCTGAAACCAGGCTGCACTCAATAAGCTATGCATAATCATGTAAATGAGTCTACCACATTGTCTTTTTCTGACAGACTGGACTGTCATCACGCCTGTCTCGTGCACAGCCTCTGTCTCTGTGTAACATGTCTCCCTCTTAATTTCTGTTTGCTCAGGCTGGTATAGGGGCTACACGCTACGCAAGAAATCACAGAAGGTAAGTTCCTTATCAGCACTTTATTATCCTCTAACTACTGCTGTGATGTACATATGCTAATATTACCTCACTGCTTCCTCAGGGCATTTTCCCAGCATGCTACATCCACTTAAAGGAGGCTACAGTTGAAGGAATAGGGTGAGATCTCTTATCAGTAAACAAAACATCATGATGATAGAGCCAACTATGCGTTGGTGTTCCAGTACCATTTGTCACTAAAATATCAGACCACTTGTGATTAGCACGAGTGAGGATTCACTTATTCTCTGTTTGGCTGTGTAGGGTAACTATTCATCGTTGTTTAAAAATGCACATCAGTCTTTTTTAAATGATATGACATCATGATCAGTGAGGGATAAGCCTCTTTTCCAATATCTTCTTATTGTCTTTTTGTGGCTGGTAGCCAGCAGGAAATAATTATTCCAGCAGATTTACCCCTGGTGCAGGAGCTCGGTGCAACTCTGAGAGAATGGGCACAGATATGGCACAAGCTCTATGTGGTAAGTATGGACTTCCTCTCTCTTATCAGCCTCTCTCTATCTGGAGTGTACAGTACTCTTTGACTTGTTTTTTCCTGCCTCACAACAGTGAAGGGTTTGTTGTTACGTTTTGATCTGACAGGCCAACAAGACATCCCGGTTCAGGAGTGTTCAGCAGATGGCCTACAGCCTCATCGAGTATCGATCTCAGATAGTGTCAGGAACGCTGCCTAAAGACGACCTTGTGGAGCTCAGAAAGAAAGTCACAGCTAAGATTGATTATGGAAACCGGTATGAATCCTGCTGCCTTATTGTACTAGCAATGAATTGCCTTGTGACATAAGAACAGTTTTATTTGCGTGAGTCATGGCTGTGTGATTGTCTATGATAACTCAAGTGTTGCTCTCTGATTGTCTGTGCTGCTCAGGATTCTGGGACTTGACCTGGTGGTGCGAGATGAAGCAGGGAACACGCTGGACCCTGACCATACCAGTACGGTCAGTCTGTTCAGGGCACACGAGACCGCATCTCGCAGCGTCGATGACAGGATTCAAGAGGAGAAGGTTTGATCTAGATTTTTTCATCCTAATATTCACATTGTAGCTTGACATGTGATAGTACATTAACATGGATCCACATTGTAATTTAGTGGCCAGCAATGACTTTCATTAATAGTTCTATTTAAATGTCTTAGAGAGTTAATTACAAATGATCACATTTCTATTTGTTGTGGTTGTGGAGGGTTAATGTGCTTAAATGAAACTGATTGTATCAAATAGAACATTGCTTCCCAACCTGGGGTCTGGGCCCCCCCGGGGGGCACCAAAGATCTCAGTCGGGGCAGGAGGCTTTTCCTGTTCCGAGGTTGTCAAAACTAGATTTGAACTTAAATCACAGTAACACACTTACTGAATAATGAATAATTATCTATTGGAAATATGTGAGCTGTTTGGGTTTATAGTGTAAGACTCAACTTGTATCCCAGTTTGAGAGAATTTTAAGCAACATGTTTGTTTGTGTCGGCTGACACAGCACAGTAATGTCTTTTAAATGTTATTTTTTGCTCAGTTTTCCTCTTTAACAACAGACACATAGTGTTTTGATCAAGTGAACATATCGTGCGGACCATTGGGTGTTTCTTTATGCGATAAAAAGAAACTGTGTGAGCCGAAAAAGTACTTTGTTGACAAACTTCCTTTCGGCTCTTCTGATTTTTCAATTTAATTTGTGAAATACTGAAGAAGGTCAGTAAAACAGCAGCGTTTAGTATGACAGGGAACTGGTTGGTGATTGATGCAGACTTCAGGCATGTGTGAGGCGCTGGTATACTCTGAAGTACTGTTTGTAACCAACTCCCACTCGTAGCTCTCCGGGTTTAAAAACACGGGCTCAGTGTTTCCAAACCTGCAACACCAAGGGACTTGGATCTTTCTGTCCTCCAGTTTCCACAGAATTTTTGTTCCCCCTCTCTCTTTCGGACCTGTTGAGTCTCCATCTGCAGAATCGTTTCCTCCGTGTTCTCCAGCCCACAAAATTGTCCTCTTGTATCCACAGGAAATCCAATTTACAAAAAAAGCGTATTTTAAAGTTTGGTTGTATTAATTGTCTCTTTCGAAGCACACAGAGCCGAACAGACAACATAACACATCTCCTGTTTGAAAACATTTTATTCCACCCCCTTCTCACAACAATTGAGCCACATGTGCACAAGACTTGTTATGACTTAGCATATCGAAATGATCCATGTATAAACTGTGCAGAAAAACATCGGCAGCTGCTGCATAAAGATTTAAAACAACAGCTTAAGAAAATCTATTTTAAAGAAGTTGCATGTCAGAGGATGAGAGAAAGAGGAGTTCATCCACCAGTTCAGTGGTTGCCAACCTTTTTTTTCTTGGAGCCCCCCTACTTGTATCTGAGAAAAGCTGAGCCCACCAGGACTCATCGGAAAAATAAGTCCTTTTGACATCCGAAAGGAAAAGACCTTCACACATGAGCTCTTACTAAGGTTTTAAAAAGTGTTTAATCATAATTTTAGATAATATGCATAATTCTAGTTTTGACAACCTCAGAACAGACGAAGCCTCCCGTCCTCACTGGGATCTTTCTCTCTCTCTCTCTCTCTCTCTCTCTCTCTCTCTCTCTCTCTCTCTCTCTCTCTCTCTCTCTCTCGGATAAAAGACAATGCTCAAAGGTCTTTGATTGTGGTGGCTGTAAATAAACCTGGGAGACCCACGTAGATAAAGTCTATGTACACACTGGTCCATGTCCTTGCGTTGTTTTGTCCTTGAATTTCTACAGACGCGGCAACAAAACCTTGAGATGAGGCGTCAGACCCTGTTCAGTACTATTCACACCTACAGTCTGCTCATGAACCTGAAGAACTTTGTGTGCAACATCGGAGAAGATGCTGAGCTGCTCATGTCTCTGTACGACCCTGACCAGTCCGAGTTCATCAGGTTTGCTCCTCACCTTTCTCTTGTTTTAAACATTTAGTAACAAGCTGAACTTATTTTCCTGTTTGGGTTCTTTTAATTTATAAAGATAATTTCTCAAGGTCATTGTTACTGTAGGTTTTCATGCATAAAATAGTATGTTGCTTCTTAATGTTCAAACTCTTTAAATAGTTGAAGGACACTTCACAAAGTAAAATATTCTGCGTTTGATAAGTCAGAACGTTTGCTGTGAGAAAATGCTCTAGAGAGCAGGGGTCAGCAAGGAAGTTTAGCCTCAGGCCACATTTTTTTTATAATCAACTAGATGGCAGAAAAGAACATAATCGAAGGTTAATTTATGAAGTTGATTTATTAAAGAATGCAGAAGGAATTTGCAACAGACTGGTACAGTAGGAAAAAAACACAGGTGTGACAGGGTCTGGGTTTTACACTGAATGTCTTTATTCATCACGTGGGACCCAAATCAGTTCATTACAGTTCTATTTGAGTCATGAAATACTTTTAAAGAATTTTAATTTCCCTTTCCATGTTGTAAAAAAGAGCCTGCATGTGTATAAGTTTTATTTTTGACAATAACTGACTGCTTTTTTTAAACTCACCGGAGCCTAATTTACAGATGAGACGTACAGGCGGCGGACGTCTCTCTCTCTCTCTCTCTCTCTCTCTCTCTCTCTCTCTCTCTCTCTCTCTTTCTCTCCCGTGCGCTCGGCACTTTTATGAATAAATAAAAACAGGTTGAAAATATTCTTGGGGCCATAAATAGCCTTTACCTGGGCCGCCCGCCCAAGTATCGTCTATATGAGGGGAACACTGCGAGTAGACCCATTTCCTCAATGAATGTGATAAACACACGAGATAGGAATCGACTGACTAATAAAAAAACTTTAGAACTACGTGCCTTCAGATGAAAGTGACATTCATATCACAGGACATCCCAAAAATCATGGCAGATGGAAGTTTGCCAGTATTCACATTAAGCCTGTTGTTATGTATTCTGTAGCCAGATCGTACTGTACTGTTTTTTTGTAGGCAACAGGCTAAAGAGGAGGTGATTCTGGTGATTCTTTTGCTTCACCAGACACTGTCGAATGTCCGCAGCGCAACATGTTCCATGTTGTGAATGTTTGTGTCTGTCACTGATTGTCATCATGGGGCTGTTGTTAAGAAAATAATCAAATTCATAAAAGTCACAATCTAAATAATCTTGTGGGGCAGATATTATTGCTGGCGGGACAGCTTTGTCGCCTTTTGGCCGCCAGTTGCCGATCTCTGCCTTAGAGGCTCCTGAGTATAGCTCTTAAAAATTTGGAAGCAACTTAGTAATCACTTTTGATACCAAATTTGATCTGCCATGAAATGAAAATCATTTTCTTTACTACATTTTTCTCCTGATGCCTTGTTACAGTGAAACGTCTAACTGTGATTTTTATTCAAACTCTTGCAGCGAGAACTTCCTGGTGCGCTGGGACAGTATGGGGATGCCTAAAGAAATCGAAAAGCTCAACAACTTGCCAGCACTATTCACGGTAACTGAATCCCAACCCACCGGCTGTATTCCCAATGCATGGGATTTGAACAATCCAAATCTGTGACAAAGGAGACAATTTGTTCCTGGATCGCTCCTAATTTACTGATAGTTTCACTGAACGGCATACCTCTTGAAATTTGAATACATTTGCCTCCATTATTTCCCTGCTGTTTATGGTAATGACACAGACAGCAGTTTCCTGCAAAGAACTCGGTGTTAACCTGCATGTGACCTGCACGTGTGACATTTTGAGTTAGCGGTCGAGGGATTTATAAAAACTCATTCATCAAATCAAAGAGCTCAGTATTTTTTTTTCCATATCTCTAAGCACACAGGTCTCCTCTGATTTCTAAAACATGCAGAAAGTAAACACTTGAAGATGTTTGAAAGATGATACATTTGAGGATTCTGCTGCATGCTTTCATCCCCTAACACATGCCACCTGGTCCATATGCATGAACTAAATAACTTCCTAGTCTCATAGTCAATATCTCCTAATATGTATCTTTGTTTTGTCCAGGACCTGAGCAGCAGTGACTTGATGAGGCAGAGACTCTTCCTGGTGTGTCAGATCATCAGAGTGGGCAGCATGGAGCTCAAAGAGGGCAAGAAACAAACCGGAGGCCTGAGGAGACCATTTGGTGTGGCTGGTAAGCTGCTTTCTGAAAATGTCCTAATATTTGTGTTGAATCCATCAAGAAAAATGCCACTCCTTTGTGGCGGCACAAAATAGTTGAGTGGAGGTGTAAAAATGAAGGATCCATGTGCAGAAAGGAATGGGAACACCTGCTTCCTGACCTAGAAAATGCCTCCACCCAGCCTTGGCAAAGGAGCTGGTGGAAATTGGTTTAGCACTCGTCTTTTTGTTTTGGCCAGATGATTAGTGGATTTGATGAGAAATGCCTTCCTCTGCGGTTCCAGTAAATGGACTGAAACCAGAGACAGAAAGAAATAACATTATTCTTAGCCAGGAGAAAGAAAAACACTTTAGAGAGAGGGCCGGGTGGAATGAACCTTTCTGAGGCATTTGCAAGCTGGAGATCAAGAACCCTCAATCTGTTTTAGTTGGCTGGCTGTCGGCCGTGCCCGGCAACAGGTGAGTGGAATCAGACACATGGCTCAGCTTCTGTTTTAGAAGTAGGAAATGCAGTCTGCACAGCTATAGTGAGTAAATTAACTTTAAGAGCAATCAAAACTGTGGAAAACATTGCATCTGGAAACTTACCCTTGACAGTTTGCTGACTGTGATGTTGTTTTTGTCTTTGCAGTGATGGACGTTACAGATATCGCTCATGGCAAAACAGACGACGAGGACAAACAGCATTTCATCCCTTTTCAGCAGTGAGTCTTGTTTTTTGTCACACTTTCACGTCGCTAACAGGCTCAACCTTGTTTGGGAACTTGTCACAATTCAGCACAAATAATCAAGTCTTTTTCAGCTGTGCAGTTCAATTTTTGCTATGTTGCATTTCAAGGACAAAATCAAAAAAAAAAACTTTTTGCAATCTGGAGTGTTAGCTCTTCTCAAAGCCATGCTTCAAGGCCACGTTTTCACAGCACCTGCAAACTGGGTGGATTATGATGCGTTCACAGACATCCTAGACGGGGCGCACCAAAAATATCTTGACTGATTCCCGACATCTAAGCCACATTTTTCTCAGGTTTAACTTCCATTTGTCTCTTCGCAGGGTGTCACAGTTCACTGTGTTTTGTTGAGGAGGTACAGAGGAAAAAACATGTTTTTGTAGGATTGAAAAGTTATCATTAAATCATGGGAGGATCTCTAAAATACTAAATGTTGACTTGAATGACTGGAGAGATATAGTACTAATACAGACATCAGTATAGTTAGCGTTTTTACAAAAGTGACGTCTCCTCGTTCAAAGTGAAGAAAAGCTGCCTGGACATGTAATACCGTGCGTCTTAAACAATGCTAGTTCCCCAAGTGGGTTGAAGTGTTCCACACAAGTTGTTAAGCTTTTCAGCCGTGATAAATGCTTAAATATTTTATAGATGCTGAGGGACAAAGCTGTCACTGGTAATCATGAAGTGAACAATTACAAATTAATCACAAAAAGCTCATACCAAAGGAAACTCCAAACACGCATTTAACTGAACTTTTTTTTGACTGGCTGAAGCACTTCTTCTCCTTCACTGAGGCTTCCCCTAAAACATTACTGTAAATGCAAAGCACCAATCTGTAAAGTCGATTTCAAGGTAGAGTCAGTAGCGATGTTGGTTGCAGTTTGTGAACGCTACATTTAAACTGAGCCCCCTCCTCCTGGGCTCATCGGCACCAGAAGCGCACGCACACTGCAGGGTTAGCGTGCACGTTTACGGCTTGTTCCTACACTGCCAGCTACTGTACCTGAGAATATAACATTAGTTGTAATGGAAAAGCCGATAATTTAGCACACTAGCATAAGCTAATCGCTGTGTCTGTCATTGAGCAGCGTTACTTTTGTATAAGTCTATGTTTTATTTTTTAAGGAAAAAGCTACTGACTGCATTTTTAATTTGTCCTGCAAAAGACCGGCAACACTTTGACAACATAAATCAGGCGTAACTAATATGAAACAAGGATAGCAGATATCTAAAGAGGGACAAAATTCAGCTGATTATTTAGTTCTGACTACAGATACCTTCAGAGTAGAGCCATTAAAACCTGAATCAAATCTCACAAAGCCTTCTTAATACTAACAGAAGTGTAAAATGCAGAAAAAGGAGAGCTTATACAACGTTGCACAGTAATGAGTTCTACATGTATGTATGACAGGTTGATACAAATCAATAAGTGTTAAAGACATGCTCTGGCCTGGCCACAGTGTTTCATTCACATCACCTCTTGTATTGCTTGTGAAATCAGGGCGCAATTAAGTTCCATCCATTACAGTGTGAAAACAATGAATTGATTTGCACTGACTACATGAAGAGGCCTTTTTGTCCTTTTAGTCCACGAGCAAATGACAGATAAACGTCTCAAAACTGCTTATGTTTTGGGATGCGCTGCCAACAGGTTGAAGAACCCAGAACTGGGGCGTCTGTCCAGCCCTGTTTGGTAGAGTAAACACCCCACAGAGGCTACAGTCCTCAACTAATACACACAGGTTCAACTCCTGGCATCAACTCTTTGAAGCATGTCTACCCCACATTCTCCTCCCGACATTTCCTCTCCCTCTTCAGCAATCTTTTCTATAAAGTGAAGAAGGCCCATTAAATCATCTGAACCCAGAAGTAAATGTGTTGAAGCATCTGAGTCTGTAAGGGAACAAAAGTGCATACAGGCATTAAGATAAGGGACCAGCAGGAAGGATGAGAAACCTCTGTGAACCTCACACTTGGAAATCGGTTAAAGCTGATGCTGTGCAAGGCTTTCTTTAGATCCTTTGAAGGTTAAATGAGGATCTTAACTAGCAATTAGATCAAATGTCAACATATTTAATCGCCAACTATTGTGTGGGATCATTTCTTCAATAAAACCGAGTTTAGGACAGGAGACACTGCAGCTGTCTGACAGGGTTGAGTTTGGGACTGTACTCTTCCCTCTTTGGTGGACTGCGGATACTTAAATTATCTTCTGAAATGCTGAAATCATGTATTCATAAATAGTTAAAGGCATTTAGGTGGCGTTTCTGCACTTGGCTGCATTTTGTGGCACCAACTCTTTCCCCTCGGGTGGGTGTGGTTTATACAGTATGAAGTGTTGCACTCTGTCTGTGGACACGAAACCCTTTGAACATGGTCAAACCTTTACCTTCATGTCTCCCCTTAGTATGAAAGACTCGTCCCCCCAAATAAGGTTTTTTAACAATACTCAGAAAGTGCAGTAGCCAAAACTTCATAAAGTATTAAAGGGGACATATTAGGCATTTTCAGACCGCAGGAACATCTTCAGTTTTAGGAACTGTTGGAACCCTCTTCCTTTTTTATTCATTCTTCACAGGAACTATGAACATTTTTAGCTCTTGCTTCAGAGTAGGTACCATGACGGTGTGAAAGCAGACAGAAAAAAAGTTCCCATGCTGTGTAGTTCTCAGGGAACTCTCCAGTGGATAGTTCCTCTTCAAAAAGTCCCCAGAACTGTTTGGTCTGAAAACACCTAGTATGTCAAATCCACTTTTCCAGTGTTTTTGCTCATATATTTGGCTGACCAGAGTGTCTGACACACAAAGTGTGAAATAAGCCCAGTCCTCTGTCTGGGGTCTGCATATGTCTGAATATGTATTGAGTTGGACCTGCAAACCAAATATGACTACCTGATAAGTGACTTGACATATCTTTATATAAATTAAGTCTCATCTCTTAATCAGTTCCTCTTTAGTTTTGAGAGCTTTATGCATTCATGTTTCCTCAAATTAGTTTTTAAATGTATCAACAATCTGGCCCCTGAACCTCTCTCCAGATATGTTCAAAGACAGGACGGAAACAGGGTAACAAGAAGCACGGTGAATGGAAACTGTAACATACAACAGCGTAGATCTACATTTGGTCAATCAGCTTTCTCAATCAAAGGCTGTAAACTCTGGAAAACTTTACCACCTAAAATAAAACTAACCTCAGACTTCAAATCGTTTACTAAAAAGGTGAAATGCTGGCTGAAAGCAAACCAGAGCTATACCCACTTGTATCTTAAAACTGTAATTTAAACTGGTTTATAGCATTTGTATTGTCATATTGTTTGTTCATGTATTTTAATGTATCCTCATATAGTGTTATGGGGTTTTATGTGATCGAATGTTGTTCATTTTATTCTGTTTGTTTACACAAAGGCCCAACTAGGGACACGAGTTGGAAATTAGCAACAGCTATATACTCTTAATGCAGCACATCAGTTTCCTGCTTTGTATTGAAACTATGTTAAAATGCATTGTCCCTATTAAATAAATCAATTCAAAACATTCTGTCTACTGAAGGCGTTTCAAAATAAAGCCTCTTCCTGTTTAAAATGGCAAATGTTACCATGCTAACATGCTAAACTTGGACCATTGTTAAGACTTTCTTAATGTAAGAATTTGTGCATGCGTCATAAACTACAGCGTCATTAAGAAGTTTCATTCATTTATGATAACTGACTCAGGACAGTTCCTGAAATTCAAAATGAAAGCGACATAAATTCGTATGCAGTTCTAAGGACATGAATTATGGACTAAATGATTGCAGTGTTTGAGAAAAAGTATCCTTGAACTTTATAAAGCTTGGTATAGTTCTAGCACTTTATGTGCCTTTGTCTGTAGGATCCACTTGAGGTAAGTGGGCTGTTTGGAGGAATAATTGTGCATCTTGTCAAGAGATCCAGAAAGCCTCACACTGCCTCTGCAGCGCTTCTGTCCATTTGTTTGTCACCTGTCAGAGATGCTGGCAGCTGATTTTTTTTTTTAGACTCACTCTGATGCTTCTCTCCCAGGATAGCTATGGAAACCTACATCCGTCAGAGGCAGCTCATCATGTCTCCGCTCATCCCCTCTCGAGTCATCGGAGAGAATGAGCCGCTCACCGCCGTCTTCAATAAAGTGATCGCCACGCGGGAGGTCAATCACAAAGGCCAGGGTAAAGTGAAGTGTGCCCAGACACTGTGTTCCCCTGTGATTTCAGAGGGTCGCTCTAAATTGAACCTTTTTGTTTTGATGAGAATAAATGAAGTGTGAGGGGTCTTCGAGGTGTGCACTTTGGGTGTCTGCTTCATTGAATTTCTTTACATGTTTGCTGGCAGGGCTGTTTGTGACCCTGAAGCTCCTCCCGGGGGATCTGGCCCAGGTCAGGAAGGACTACCCCCACTTTGTCGACCGCAGCACAGCCATCGTCAGGAAAATGGGCTTTCCAGAAATCATCCTCCCAGGTGGATTGACGTCTTTGTTGCTCGGCTTTGCTCTACATATGCCATGGTCATGTTCATTTTAATTGCTCACAAGGCCGTGAGCAGGATGCATAAATACTTGGCACATCCACCTGATCCTCTGTTGTCCTTTCTCCAGGAAACGTCAGGAATGATATTTACGTAACCTTGCTGCAGGGAGAGTTTGACCGTGGTAAAAAGAAGACGCCGAAAAATGTTGAGGTTATACTCAGTGTGCACGATGTTGAAGGCAATCCAGTGGAGGTAAACAACACGTGTGAATGTAACAATGGTTTACATTTTATATGTCATGCAGACATTCATGGCCCCCGCATTATTAATCCTCGTGTCTGTAGTGATCCTCTGACCTTTCCCTAAAGCTTTTCTCTGACGCTGATATTTGTGGCTGTGGGGAGTTGCTTATCTCCTCAACTTAAAGATGAATAACATACTTTTTGGAATATGCATTCGTGTCCTCCAGTGGATGGTTTGTGAGAAGTCTAATATTCCCTTTCATTTTTAATCAGGTCAAACTTTCCATTCGTCTGACACTGTGTCTGGAATATACCTGCAAAACTAATGAAACTCACACAAACCTCAGTTGTACAGATACAGCACACACTGGAATGCACACGGGATATATTTCGGATTATTTGTTGGTAAAGATGTGCAAGTTTTCATTATAAGCGTGGTTAGCATGCTAACATTAGCATTTAGCTCAATACATCCTCTGCCATTTAGCTTAAAACTACCAGCTGAAAGCATGGCTGAAGACTCTTAGTTTTTTTCTCTTTCTTTCTATCATTTTAAACAAATCTATGTGATTCACTCTTCTAGCATTGTTGTATTGGGGTCATCAGTAGCTCCAAGCGCTCTTTCTTCACTGGCATTTTAAGAGATTGGTAAGGGCTAACTTTGAAGCTCCGATTCCAAAGGAACAAAGGGAGATGAGCGTTTCAAATGCAGTTTGAATAGTCAAAGTCTGTTGCGCCTGATTGCGGATGCATCAATGTGTGAGGTCAAGAAAACTGTTGTGCCTGCAAATCTAAGGGCATCTGAAGAAGATTAAAATGAGCAACCTGTAGGTGGGTCACTTCCAGATATTGACCAAGGAAAACATGAAACATACAGAAAAACATGCAAACATCTGAAAGGTTTACTCCATGTGTCACGTTAGGAGATTTTAAGCAATAAAGAGGGAAGATATACTGAATATTCTCCTGTAATGAATTTTGAATTTATTGTCAAAGTGGATTTCATAAACTTCAGAGATCAAATTTATATTGTTGGTATGATGTCATCTGATTCCCTTCCTTGCATCTCCATAGAAAGCGATATTTCCTGGGGCTGGATATGATGGCATCACATTGTACAAGTCTGTCATCTACTACCAGGTGAAGCAGCCTTGTTGGAATGAAACAGTCAAGGTAAGAATGAGGTCAACGACCACATGTGCAGCTCTGCACGTCTGATGCCATGAATCCCATGTCCTCTAATTATTGTTTCAAAAGGATTTACTTGAGCTCAAGTTAGTGAAATAATCTTGTCCCAGGATGTTCTTTTTTAAACCAATCTCCCACCAGATAGTTCTCCTCTATATGTTTAATCTTTTATTCACAGTCTCCTTAATTCCCCTGGCTTTTCTCTTCTTCCTGCAAGGTGACAATTCCCATTGAAGACGTTTGCCGCTGTCACCTGAGGGTGACGTTTCGACACAGATCTTCCCAGGACTGTGAGTGGCTGTGCCTTATTTGTATGACAAACACTGACGCGTAATCCTGTCACCGTGTTAAATGCAGTTTATGCTTCTGTGTATCCTTCAGCTCGGGACAAATCGGAGAAGCCCTTCGGTATGGCCTTCGTACGCCTCATGAGAGAAGATGGGACCACGCTGAAAGACGGCAGGCATGAACTTATCGTCTACAAGGTACTGTTTCAGGATTGTGGCGTTGTATTTATTAAATTCCCTGCACTTATCTGTGAAACCAGCAGCATATTGTTTGACAGCGGGTAGATAGATTATTCATGAATCTCACCTCAATCAATGAATATGAAATTAGATCTCTGTCGATCAATATGCTTCATGATGCATTCCCTATTTTATGAATTCCTTAGGTGGACGTGAAAAAGGCAGATGATGCAAAGGTTTATCTCCCCTTGCCAGCAACCTGGGCTGAAGTCGAGGAAAAGGAGAAGCAAACAGGGAAGCAGTTCCACCATTCAGGAGTGATTCCTGTGACTAAAGACAGCTTTCAGATCGCCTCGCTCACCTGCTCCACTAAACTCACTCAGAACGGTACTGTTGGGAAACATTTCTATTTCCTAACTCTCTGCCTCTTTGATGATTAAAAGATGTCCTGTATGTACTCCTCTTAGAGCTAAGTAACAGCGGACAGAACAGCAGTGCTGGCTTCATGTCCTCCCCCCTTAGATTGTGTGGATATTTAAATAAAGTCAATCTGTGCAGCTAATATTCTGCTGATTTGTTGATGTTGATCGATGTAGACCTAATGAGGTTTACATTGACATTTAAGGCTTTTAACACAATTAGCTCACCCAGTGCTGTACCAGAGGAAGTTTTTCTCCTATTATATTACATATTCTTATGACTTAATGTTTTTTCTCAGTGGATTTACTCGGCCTCTTGAACTGGAGGTCTAACCCTGAAGCTCTGGACCAGAATCTGCAGAGGCTGATGGAGGTCGAAGGAGGGGAGATCGTCAAAGTAAGTTCTTTATATGTCATTAATGTTGCACTAATATGAAATACTTTGCTATTTATATCATTCATCCACACCGTCTTCTGTGTTATTAACAGTTTCTCCAGGACACTCTGGATGCCCTGTTCAGCATCACGATGGAGACCTCAGAGAAGGACACCTATGATACCCTGGTGTTCAATGCCTTGGTAAGTTGTTATTGTAAGGCTGTAGTATCACTCAGGGTTGTCACCATACCAGCAATGTAAACTTTGAAACAATACTAGTAAAACTTAAACCATATTGATTACTGTTTCGATACCACCGTAAGAAAAAAAGAAGTCCAGTTCACCCCAAATTACGAAATGTCTTGTTTTTAATTAACAGGGGTTCTCCTGAGGTAAGACGTGACGTAAAAAAAAACAACGTGGAAGTAGTGGACGAAGCAACAGAGTCCGCTATATGATGCTATAATGAGAATATTTGCCTTTATATCAATGCTATGTGTAGTTCAACAGAATCACAATGTCAAGAAAAGAGCGGAGAACAACATACTGGCGAACAGAAAACGTAATGCAGCCGTTTAATTACGTGCACGGAGATCGTAGCGGTCGTGGGCAGACAGTCTATGCACTGATTCGAGTCACAGTACAGAAACGTCACTTCCCCCTCCCACTGGCTTGAGGTGAATTCTCTTGAGAATATCCTGCTGCGTTCTCACATAAGCTCACTCGGACTTGCTGCAGAAAAAATACCAGGGGTCTGGCGGGAGAAACTCCGGGTGAAGTCAGAGTAAAAAATGTGGCTGTTTGCACTCACACATACAAAATATCAGAGGAGTTTTTCAGGAGTTTTCTGCAATTGTGAAAGACCTATAACAGAGATTGTCTGGTTTAAGACACGTGGTTTGAAAAATATTCGAATATCAAACATTTAGACAATCGTAGTGTCAATCGTGATTTTTTTTAAATACAGTACAGATGAAAACAAAATACCTCTCTCCAGACTCCTCTCCAGTGGTCTGATTGGGATGTATGTCCCCAGAATTGATATAACTTTCCTAAACAGACATGCAACATTAACACCCACTTTCCACTGTGACTGGCCAGGTGGGCTGAGGTGAGAAAACCAAGCAGAGTAACTATCACTCGTGTTCTTCTTTCCATTCGTTACACAACTGTTCACTTCACTTTTCATGTCAACAAGTGACTGCATCACAATGAACGCCTTACAGGAGAGGATTTTAAACACACATGTGGCTGCAGCAGTTCAAGATAAAGTCTTTACAAACTGATGATATGTTCATGGCCAGACAACAAGTTGTATGAACAACTTCTTTATGGCTCTATGTGAAGCAGCAGCAGTGTGATGTTCTGTGTGCAGTAGCCGTAAATAACTCTGGTACGCTGTGCAGAGGGTGAACAGTACATTTATTGGAGAAATGGTGGACTCTGCAACTTAGCAAAACATTTCCACAAAGAAGTTACAGAGTGTGAGTGTATTGAATTGCAAAACACTGATTCAGTTCATATTTAGTATCTTAAAAGGTTTCATTTTGATGCGTATGTTAGGGTTCGTAAATCTAAGGCATGCCTAATCGAAAAGTTTATGATCCCTCAGAAACAGTTTATTTACGTTCTTTGAACTTTGACAAGCTTCTGATCTTTCTTCCTCTTTTTTTTCTAACCAGGTATTTATAATCACACTCATTGGCGACATCAAATTCCAGCACTTCAACCCAGTCCTGGAGACGTACATCAACAAGCACTTCAGTGCCACTTTGGCTTACATGTGAGTCTCCGTTCTGTGTTTACCTTCTTTGATTGCTTACGCCCCTTCACACTTTCTATTTTTAGCAATTCTTTTGCTCTTTTTCTCCACCCACGCCCAAATTACCATCCGTCCTTGATGCCTGACTCATTCACTTTCTCAGGAAGCTAACCAGGGTCCTCAACTACTATGTGGGCCACGCCGAGGAGCCCCTCCTGACTGAGAGGCTCTACTCAGCACTCAAAGCTCTCAAATACCTGTTCAGGTTTATCGTACAGTCCAGAGTCCTCTATCTCAGGTGTGAGAAGCGCCGCCACATAAGAATACACCTTTCACTCTTAAATTCAAACGAGGGACACTTGTTGACGCCATGTGTTGGCTTCATTCTCAGATTCTATGGGAACAGTGAGGATGGGGACGCCTTCCTCAACTCCATTCGCACTCTATTCCTTTCTTTCAACACGCTCATGGACAGGCCGCTGGATGAGGGAGTGAAGATAAAGGTAAGCTGAAAAGGAAATGTTGATGTTTTTGTTAGTTGTGTTTTATAACGGCTAACAGAAACGACTAACTGGAAACCTTGAGGGATGTTTTGAAGTTTATCGTTTTCTAGCTTGAAATAAACACAAAATGCAGCCACTCAGAATGGAAGGACATGTTACATTAATTATCACTCTTGGCTTATTCAGTGATGCATGTCAAATTACTGCAGCTGTCCAGCTGTGAAAATGTGTTACTCTGTTGTGGACAACTCATTGTAAAGTTGAATAAAATAAACACCAGAATAAATGCAGGCTCCCTGATGGGTATTCACAGTAAGGTGAGAAAAAAAAATCTTGTTTCACTAGAGAACAAAAACGCACTCTGAGCTTCAGTCTGATGATACCTGATTCTTTGCCTTTTCAGGGAGCGATATTGAAATACCTCCCCAGCATCATTAATGACATCCAGACTGTGTTTGATCCCGTGGAGCTCAGGTAACTCTCCCGAGGGTTTGTACAGCAGAAAAAAGATAATTGCCTGTGTCAGTGCAAATTATAATATTTACTTCTGTGTAAACGAGGCGATATTCTCATTTGATGCAGCTGTATAATCCGCCTGTCATGTGTTCTGCTCATTAACCCCCAGTGACAATAATTAATAGATGTGAAATGTGAAAAGCATTAATATTGTCACAGCTGCTCTTTGGGGCCTTTTCTCTTTCTTTTCTTCTCTTTTCAGCGTCCTCTTAGCAAAGTTCATTGAGAGCATTCCTGACTCTCAGCTCGTGCGTCAGAAGCTGGGCTGCATGTGTAAAATGGTGGAGAGTGACCTTTTCAGACAGCCAGGTAGGAGTGCTAGAGGCTCAAAAACCACATAATGACTTTTCACACAAGACGTCGGGAGAAAAAAAAAAAGCTCTCTGCATTACACCAACATATGAGCTTTTCAAGTGAGCTCCATGAAAAGGAAAAATGCTGTTTGATCCAATGAAACACATTGTACCTCTGCTCTGCTTCCACAGATTGTCGAGACGTGCTGCTGCCACTTGTTACTGACCAGCTGAGTGGGCAGCTGGATGACCACTCGAGTAAACCTGACCATGAGGCCTGCGTTCAGCTCCTCAGCACCGTGTTGGACAACCTTGACCGCAAGGACGTGGTGAGGAGACCAAATTCTCCTTCAATCACTTGTTGAATAGTTAAAAGGGTCAATACAGATAAATAATCGAAGAGAACATCTTGTCAGGCTGAGATTGAAGAAGTAAGCAGCAGAAATGACTTTCTTCCACAGTGTGGCTGGGTTCAACCTTCCAGTTAGGGGTACAAAGCTCAGACCTCCATGGGGACCTCTGAGTTAAGCCGCTGCTGTTTTGCATAGAAAAAGAGCCAGTTGAGGTGATTCGTTCGTCTCTTTAGAGGTTTTGTGGGCATATCCAACTGGAAGGACGCCCCGGGGCGGACCCAGAGCATGCTGGAGGGATTACATATCCCATCTGGACTGTTAGCATCTCGTCGTCCCCCTGGAGGAGCTGGAGAGCTAAAGATAGGGAGGTCTGAGCCACCCTGCTTAGCATGCTGCCACTGTGACCTAGACCCAGACTAGTGGTATAAAATGAATGGATAGAATGTGAACATCTGGTCACGCAGACAGTCTGGGCTTTATTTACAAAAGTTTTGAGAGATCTTTCTCTGAGATTTCTGCCACCGAGCCAAATGCAGCGGAGGTGTGTAGAATTTCATTTGTGATACATTAGTGAGAGCTGACAAATGATGGCTACCTTCTACAAAGAATAATCCATAGACTTACCTAAGGTGACAACTTCAAATTCTTTATTCTTCTGACCAGCAGCCTGAAACAGAGAGATATTTAGTGGAGTTTTAGGACAAATGAAAACAGAATACCCTAACTACAGTATATTGCATTCAATGTTTGGCATTTTTCGCTTGGGAAAAAAACCCTTAAATGGCTCTTCAGTGATCAAGGTAGTTTCATTTTTATTTTCAGTGAGTTAAAAAACCTTCTTACTGACTAATTGTTTCACCTCTTTGTCAGCAGTTTGTTTTTGCTTTTACTGAAGAAGTTGCATTGAAAAACCTGACTGAGTGACAGAGTGAGTATGCAGAGTAACTGGAGGAGAGTCACTGCTGCAGAACTTTTCTAATGTATTTTTAATACTGCGAGCAGCACACGAGGAAATGAGAAACAGAAAAAGCTCAAAGAAAAGTCACTAAAAAGCCAAATCAAAATCATCTCCAAAGACTAACAAATATATATTTTTTTTACCTGTCTTTGTTTTGTAATTGGGGTGAAGTGACCCCGTGTAGCGTGTTTGTTCCAGTGAGTGTACCTGAGGCTCTTCTGTCTGTGCAGGGTCCCACCCGAGGACACGTTCAGCTGATAATGGAGCGGCTTCTTCGCAGGGTTAATCGCACTGTCATCAGCATGGACAGATCCTCCCCGCTCATTGTAAGAGACGCTGTGACGTCGCAGCTTTAATATGTCCTTGAAGAATGTACCCTCAGCATTTATAACATTGATAATCATGCTGACATCAACACATCCTGAATACAGTTACACACACATCTTTTAGGGGCTATATCAAAACAATAAAAACACAAATGCAGCCATGAGCATGCAATATGGGTGAATTTTTGATTTGTAGTAGAAGAAATATGGACACTAACATGATGCAAGTAACAGTAAAATGTTCTTCGACAGGGCCACTACATCGCATGCATGACGGCTATCCTGAAGCAAATGGATAACATGCATTACGCTCACTACATCAGCACCTTCAAGACCAGACAGGACATCATTGTAAGTGTCCTGGTTCCTCCCCCGTTGGCTACTTCTTGTCCTGAAACGTATCATCAATAACAGGCATTAAACCACCCTGGCCACTTACTGCTTCTTAAGGGGATATTGATTGTAGACATTTCATGCAATGGATTGGACTGACATGATGAGGATGTCAGTGGGGCTCCATTACGCTGTGGGAGCATTACATGTGTCTGACATGCAGGAAAGTGTTGCTGATGCATGACCTGCAGCTCTGGATTCGCTTAGTTTGGTTTCAGCCTCCTGGATACAGTTTATTGTATTTCTTTAAAGCGAAGTCGTGCACACACTCCTAGTAAAGATGTAATCCTTCTGCCGCCCTCAGGACTTCCTCATGGAGACATTCATCATGTTTAAGGACCTCATGGGAAACGTCTTCCCCGCAGACTGGATGATCATGAACCTGGTGCAGATGCAGGTGTTCCTCAGGGCCATCAACCAGTACTCAGACGTCCTCAACATGTACTTCTTAGACCAGGCCCATTTTCAACTGCAGGTGTGTCCCGTCCTTCCCCCCACCCGCCTCTGTAGAGGTCACATTTTTTATTAAACACAAAATCAAAAGCTAGAGTTATGAGAAGATAATTATGGCATTAATATTTGAAAACCTCACTCTCCTCTCAGCTGTGGAATAACTACTTTCATTTGACGGTGGCGTTCCTCACCCACACGACACTGCAGCTGGAATCGTTCTCTCAAGAGAAACGAAATAAGATACTGAACAAGTGAGATCATTTGAAGTTCATCAGAAGATGATTTAAATGAAGAGAACTTAATTTAACAGTTTGATTTGAAACGTCCACAGATATGGAGACATGAGGAAGACTATTGGATTCAAGATCAGAGACATGTGGTACAATCTGGGTGAGCAATAGTTCTCTTTCTGATTATCCTTCTATTACCGTAGACTGTGAGGAATTGTTTATCCACTGCCTGTCAGAAATGCAAGAAGAATAACAAGACAATATTTTTTATTGTCCAGTTTCACAGTCTGTTGTTTTGTTTACCACTTTATTAAATCTGTCTACTGTTTGTTGAGAAATGGAGGTGCAGCTTATTGCCTTCTCAAATCATACTATGATATTTCTGTGTGATAATGTTTTGTTGTCCCTCAGGCCCACACAAAATGAAGTTCATCCCTGCCATGGTCGGCCCCATTCTGGAGGTCACACTGGTGCCCGAGCCCGAGCTGAGGAAAGCCACCATCCCAATCTTTTTCGATATGATGCAGTGCGAGCATAACTTCAGCCCCGGTCGCACCTTTGAAACGGTAAGTAGACCTCAGAAGTTCAGCGCTTTGATGTTTTTTGTTTAATTTCCACTGAATCTGCTCCCGGCTTAATATGACATTTGTGAAATGAGTGGTGGACTGTTTTTTTAATTCACCTCTTATCTTTGCAGTTTGAGAACGAACTGATAACAAAATTGGATCAAGAGGTAGAAGGAGGCCGAGGGGATGAGCAGTACAAAGTCCTTCTGGAGAAAACGTAAGGCAGAGGAGCAGATCAAACAAAACATTTACTCAGAAAACTTTTAAAAAATCCTTCAATTCTGTGTGATATGGGATTCACATAGGATTGCTGCTAAGATACAACAAAGGCCTTTGCAATTGTGGTTTTGAAGAAGTCCTCAAGGAGGCAGAAGGACAAGATAGTCTGTGAGAATAGTAAGTAACCGCTAATCAATAGAAAGCCCTCGGGGACTGAAAGTACGATTCACAACAAAATGACAATAAAACATATTTTAATATTCTCATCACGAGGGCAGGTAGGCCTAGGCAAAGTGATAGAAGCCAGAAATAGCCTTTTTCCGCTTCAGAAAAGTCTGTGAAGATGATTTGTTTGTATGTGCAGTTTGCTGGAGCACTGCAGACGCCACAGATACCTGTCCCAGTCAGGAGAGGAGCTGGCTCTGCTGCTGAGCAGTCTGCTGGAGAATCTCCTGGCGTACCGCACCATCACACATGATGAAAGTCCTGAGCATCGCATGAGCTGCACCGTCAACGTGCTGGTACGCCCCGAGCCTTTATTTACCAAAGAGTTAATACTGTTTGTGCATGTACATAAAGCAATAAAATAAAGGTCTGGGCTCTGCCATTTGCTTCAGAGAAAATGAGAGAATGTGACATAAAGATTTTTCTCTTGCAGAATTTCTATAAAGAGAAAAAAAGGGAGGACATTTACATCCGGTGAGTCATTCAGACACATGAAGCGTCTGTCCTTTGGCCCAAAGAGATAACTGTGTCTAACTGATTTGCTCTTATAATCAGGTACTTGTACAAGCTGCGAGATTTGCATCTGGACTGTGAGAACTACACAGAGGCTGCCTACACCCTGCTGCTACATGCTGAATTACTGGAGGTCTCTGCCACAGTTGGCCCGTTTTTCATCTCTAACAAGATCAATTTTGTATGGTTTATGCTGTAGAACCTTTGCTTATATTACTCTGCTTCTACCTAAATGTCACTGTAATTTTGCTTCCCCAGTGGTCTGACAAACCCTGTGCACCTCATCTCATACCCAGAGATGGGGAGCATGTGTGGACCCAACAAGAGCTGAAAGAGAGGCTCTTCCAGGAGATCATTTGCTACCTGGACAAGGGCAAGGTGAGCATCGCCTGCACTTGCATTTGAGTGTGTCTTCTTTTTGAAATAAACCAAACTGAAATCTTCCATCTGAATTGTGAAACTGGTGGGGAAGTTACTTAAGCTCATTCAGAAGCCACAGGTTTCTTTGTTGTGTCAGTATTCAGATCTCCAGCAGTACATAACAAGTGTTTTCCCTTGGAGCCCTGAGGTGGGCACAGAAGTGACAGCCAGATGGCTCCTGTGTATTTTATGTGTTTTGTCCTCTTTTAACTGAGTGACGCACATGTCTTCTCAGATGTGGGAGAAAGCCATTGAGCTGGGGAAACAGCTCGCCAAGATGCACGAGAGCCACATGTTTGACTTCATGGAGCTGAGCCAGCTGCTAGTAAGAGGACCCATGCATTTTAATTCAGCTGCACCAACAAAACACTATCACTCCTAAAAAACCCTTTAAAGGCAGCTCTATAAATAATAGTGTTACTGCCTCATTAAGACTATTGACATAAGTCTGAAGAGTAATGGTCCGCAAGAATTTGGTCCAGCTCTTACGAGGCCGTGTGCAGTTGGTTGGAAAAACAACTTAAAGAGAAAGGAAGGGATAATTATGTGTTAACCTGTTTACTGTTACTCCTTTCAACCCAGATAGTGTCTGCTGAATGCAATGGAGTTTTAATGTGTTATAAAGAATTCATAAAGTCTCTCAGCCTTAGTAGTTTAGAATGATTGTGCTCCAATAAACTTTTCTCACAATTTCATAAAAGAAAATGAGAGTCAACTTGAGCTTTTTCTGAAATATGAATGAATGAAGTGCATTCTGTGACCCCAAACAGACTAAATATGACGTGCTGTGTATGTTCTGCATCTTACTCGTCTTTTTTGTCCTCTGTCACAGAAAAAACAAGCCCAGTTCTACGAACATATCATGCATGCAATGCGCCCACAGCCGGAGTACTTTGCAGTAGGTTATTATGGCCTTGGATTCCCCTCGTTCCTCAGGGTAAGGAAATGATTACCTATTTCAGTAGAGATTCAGTAAAAGCATCATGCACCGTGCTTATGAAGGGAGTTTGCTGTTTGAAACCTTTCTCGAGGCAATGTGCAATAATGTCGATAAAGGTTATTGGCTTTTCGACGACACAAGACAATGTTGGAATGAAAACAGTTTAGTCACCTGCACAGACCTCATCAATAATTGAAAATAGGCATCATAACTTTGGCTTTTTATTGAGTTGAATTTGTTGTGTTTGCATTCTGAAAATATCTGCTGCAGAACAAGATGTTCATCTATCGAGGCAAAGAGTACGAGTGGCTTGAAGACTTCACCTTAAAGCTGCTCTCTCAGTTCCCAAATGCAGCACGGATGACCAGCACAGCGCCCCCTGGAGACAACATCAGCAACTCCTCTGGACAGTGTATCCTGAGGTTACAGGCCACAGGGGAGCTATTTACATTGTAGCCATGTTAGTGGGACGGCCATCGGAAGACATCTGTAGTTCTGAGTAAAAAAAAACAAAAAAAAAAACATGCTTTTTTTTAACTGTTTATGTAAATATCTTTTATTCCTCCAGGACGTAAAGTTAAAAACGTGATGCTTCTCTAACTTTACATTCATTATTTTATCGGTCAAATGTTTATGTTAATGAGTAAATCTTGCAGAGCTAATGTATTCCCAATAGCCTCCGATGTACTCGCTGTGTATTGCTAATTTGCAAAGATTAGCATGCTAATTAGCTGCACTAAAATGCTTAACGTGGTAAACATAACTGCTGAACATCAGCAATTTAATTAAATGCATTTAATCAGGTTCATATAAACATTTAGCTGAAAGCCCTGAACAGCCTCAAAGAGCTGCTAGCATGCCTGTTGCCTCTTGTTTGACCATGACAGATTATTAAAAAAAAAAAAACTGATCTAGAACAACCTCGCCTGCACCTTCCCCTTGTTCCTGGTCTTATCCTTAACTGAACCTCACAGACATCCAGAGCTTTACAGTCAAGCCTGTTCTCACCGTGCCGCAGCAGTTTAAAGACAAGGGGGTTCCAGAGCAGATATTAAAGTGTGTAACTGAACACTTAAAGGCTGATTTATTTTGTCGTGAATACCCCAAGATTTATGGTTCTCTGGTCAAACTGCTAACTCACTGCTGTCCTTCCCTGTGCTTCTGCAGCTATTACAGAACCAATGAAGTGGACAAGTTCCAGTATTCCCGGCCCTTCAGGAAAGGTGAAAAGGACCCAGACAATGAATTTGCGGTGAGCACTTTTTAAATTTACTTCAAAGCACTGAGCTAATATGTATTAGCACACACTCATACACTCAAAAAGAAAAGCAAGGGAAAACAACCATGCACATATTTCACTTAGAAGAGATGAATGAACATTTTTTTAACTGGAGAAGACTTGATTCGTGATGGCTTGAAGAGAGATCAAAACAATTTATTGACAGGATGCATGCTTATGAAGGAAATTTTGACGATAAGAGCCCATCGAGATTTTTCTTCAAAAGAGGGAAGAGATGAACAAGATGAAAAGGAATATCTTCTGAGAGTAAGAAACAGTGCTGGTGATGGAGGCTGAAGACCAGTGTTGTAGATGTGGATGCATGTGGAGCAGAGCTTCTGATTCTTCTGCGCTGAATGTGATGAGGATTGAAGGTGAATGCTTTGCCTCAAAGTACAACCAGCAGCCACACAGAGCAGCTGTAAACACTGACAGCAACAAGAAGTTTGGCTCAAAGGGTGGAGGCAAAATTATGTTTAAAGTGTTAGACTGAAACATCCAGAGTCGGATGATGAGTTTGAAGCAGAGAGAGAGATTGACTGTAAATAATGAGTGAATATGAAGATGAAGCCCCCAGGATTGTGCTGGGTTTTGAAGCCAATTTGACGTAGTGGCCAACTTCCAGTTCTGTCATGTGATGCACACTGGCCCAAACAGACTTTCTCCCCATCTGCTTACAGTAAGAATGAGACATTTGTAATGAGGCTTTTTAGGCGCTTCATTTCTGGCATTTGGAGCAGAACTCAGCAGATTAAACATGAAACCTCGAGTTTAATGACAGTCTTCATCCAGAGTTTTGTCTATGTAGGTTTAAGATGTTAAGTTTACCTCACTAAAGTCTTGAACACACATCCTTGGCCTTCTGAAGCACAATATGATTATGTTGAGCTACCAAGAGAGATGTGAGTCACAGAGGTGGTACCACACAAAGAATTTGGCTTTCACCATGTTCGATATAAACAGCTGTTTCTGCAAAGCGAGGGAAGATCACAAACTGGTTTCAAATATTTACTCGTCAAAACAAAAATCTTAGAATTTGTGTTCTCATCTAAAAACAACATAAAGCTGTTTGTGCTTATTTATAAAAGATACTTTTTTCATCGAGCAATTCAAATTGTGAAATTGAACACACTGCATCGCTGGAAGTCAGTTTGAGTCTTGGGGTGCTGAGAGAAGTCTTTCTATAAGATGACGTAAGATACTCTGTGCTGCGCGAATTCAAATTATATTAATGTTCAGGATTATTAATACTTAGAGTAATGGCAAGTCTTACCTGTTTTTAAACATTATACAGACCTCACCCTGAATGTTCCCACAGACCAGTCCAATCATCAGTTAATAGTTCATAATAAACAGAGCAGTGATGTTGACGAGCTGACGTGCAGACATATACTGTACGAGCACTCAACGCCTGCTGCAGCTGTTTGTACTGAATTATTCTGTTAGCAGGGAGCGAGTCCACAATGTTCACACAGCTCGCTGGTAAACTGAGTTACCTTAGAACAGATGATCAATTGAAGTTTTTGTTCTTATTCCTCTACCTCTTCTGTGCACAATGGCACGCTCCGTAGTTCAGCTTGACTGTATGCACGCTCTCTCTCTCCCTCTCATGGAGCAGACCTACTGGGGTTTTTTTTAGATGCATGTTTTTGACATAATGAGGGGGAAAGCTGTCAAACAGTGGTGCTGCCAGCCTGGTTTGGGCAGGGAGAAAACTGTGATTCACTGTTTAGTAAATAGACCTTATGGAGTGCAGTTTTTATTAAATTCAAGACAACAAATGAGCTGCTGAGCTCGGTGGTGTTTCTGTTGAATTGGATTTGTGCAGTGGGTCCATACTGTCAGCAGTTGTAACATCTAGTAATGCTGCTCTTTCTGAAAGGATCAATCAATCAATCAGTCTTTATTTGTAAAGCGCCAATTCGTAACAAGTGTTATCTGAAGGCGCTTTACAAAAGAGAATGTAAGAGACCATACTCATTGTTAAGAAAAATGGGATGAGGGGAGATGGGATAAGATGCAGGCAGGATTTCTCCTTTGTATTCCTCGCGTTCCCGTTATCCACACTTCCTAGCCGCTGAGGTGGAGGTCGGAGCAGGCCGTGCATGAATGAGGACGGCGGTAGTTGGTAGGACGATCAAACATCTTTGATTGATTCGTCTTAGTTGACAACAAGGTCCTGACCAATATGTTATTTTGGGGCCAATACCGGAAAATCAGATACCGATATATATAGGACGACATGTTTCTTAGAACTATCTTCGATCTTTGAAAATAGATACGTTTATAGATACTCACACACATTTATTGCATTGATCTCACAAATGCAGTTATCAAACACTTGTGGGAACAGAGTTCACAATTTCTGTCAAAAAAAAAAAAAAAACTCAAACAGGCCTACATTATTGTAAACATGTCAGAGCTGCATCAGAATGCCAAATTAGATAAAAAGTTTTTAACAGTTGTTGTGCCAGCATCAGGATTACTATCCTACAAAGCCAGTTCACTGAGTGAGGCAGTGGACTGAAGTGAACTGATGGACATATCACAGAGCTGATACAGACCACAATAAAGCTGTTTCTACCCTCAGAGCTTTCGGTGTGTTGATAGCTGTCTGAATGTATATATCACCAACTTCAACAAATGCATCTAAGAATTCTTCTAAGATAAATTCCCTCAAGTGAAGTCATAGCATCTTTAAAGTTGTAATATTGTTTTTTGTTCCCCTCAGCATATTTAACACGTATCAGAGCCGCGTTGTTGGTAGTCAGGATTAAAGGAAACATTAGAACACTTTAGATTAAGAGAGATCTTTTTTTTAATCTCCCGTAAAATAATTTCTTTGAAATAAATGGAACTCCGCCTTCAATGCTGTATCCAGTTCTTCCATTTTGAAGATAATCAGTGGTCTGGGCTGAACCTCCCCAAAGTCTTATAGAAGTGTAACTATTTAATAAGTTATTGATTTATATTCTGCCTTTCAGACCATGTGGATCGAGAGAACAACTTACATCACAGCGTATCGCTTTCCCGGGATTCTGAAATGGTTTGAAGTCAAATCTGTTTCTGTGGTAAGAAGCAACCTTGATGCACAAACTGTGATGTTCTTGTTATTTTTTTTTAAAGCTTGTCTAGCTTCATGAGTTCCTCACATTCATGTTATTCTTCTTTGACTCCTCCTGGTGGACAGGAGGAGATCAGTCCTTTGGAGAACGCTGTCGAGACGATGGAGATGGCCAATGAAAAGCTGAGTAATCTTGTGCAGCAGCAAGCCAACGATAGCTCCCTGTCCATCAACCCACTGTCCATGATGCTTAGCGGCATCGTTGACCCTGCTGTCATGGGAGGCTTCTCCAACTACGAGAAGGTTAGATTTGTTTATTTTTGTTATCATGTTTCAAGTCTGGACACATTCTCTAATCGACATCTCTCTTTGGGGACAAAATGTCTGACCTCTGAACAAACTACTGAAGAGACACTGCTTTACAGGCATGCAGAGACATAAAGAAGCAAACATTTCCTGACAAGACTTAGACTCTGAAGCCACACACAGCTCTGGGGAAGCAGTACTTACTGAATCACATGCAAACATCTGCAAACTACATTATGCAGATGTTCAGAAGTGTTTACCATGTTCACAAAATCAATTAAGCATCACAGCATGCTAACATGCTACACACAATGCAGGCTGTACTTTAGTAGTGTGAAGATGAGCTAAATGCTAACATCACGATGTAAACATGTCCAAAGGGAGAAGGATTCATTCCCCTGCTGACTTTGAGCAGGTACAATGTTAACCACCTGTCTTAGTATAATAGTGTGCTAACATATGCTAAATTGCATTTCACAATTTCACACATGCATCGCAACTGTAAACTTTCCAGACGTCCTGCTGGACGAGTGAACTTAAATACCCCCCACCCCCAGAAAGCCATGGTGACCTTAAATCCTCCCCCATAATAAGTTTGATGTATATTGAAATATCAAATCAATAAACGATTTCTCTCGCTTACTCTCTTACTGTGTTGTAAAATGACATGCAATCAATAAATATGACCTGAAATACTGCTGTTTGGTTGTTACTCAGGGTCATGCTGTAAATGATCTCTCAGGTCATGAGGCAGTGCTGGTAGTGGCGAAGAGAGGGGCTCCAAAAAATGAAATCAGGCCTAGGGCACAAATTTGTCGAAAGTTGGCTCTGACCCAACAGACCGTAATTTCCATCTAAAAAGCCATAATGTTAGTATAGATGTCATTAAGTGCTCAAATCTCGCCTTCAAATCCAATATGCGAGATCAGAAAGCCCCACAGAAATGTGTTAATGTCCTGCTAATAACAGACTGCACTGTATTGTTAGATTTATGCTCCTTCCAAACCAGGTTCAGGTTGTGTGCTCAGTCGACTCTAAAGTGATTTGCAAAAGAATAACGCTGCCAAACTGAACTAGAAACAGACACATAATAATGATACAATGAATTTAGAAGTCCTTTTTAAGGTCCTGCTGTCCTTGAGCTTGTTAAAAGCTACAAAGTTGAATTCATAAGGGAGCCACTGTGGCCTCTTTGTCATGCCGTGGACACCTGTTCATTGTTGCCTGCAGCGATATTTGAAGCCTGTGTCTTTAAAAAGCTGCTCTGTTTTGTTCCTTTGAAGGCATTCTTTACAGACACCTACATCCAAGAGCACCCAGAGGACCATGAGCGCATAGAGGTCCTTAAACAGCTCATCGCCCTGCAGGTACATCCTTCCACCATCGCTGTCATTGACTCTGGCCTTAAAGGAGAAAACATTTTGTTACACTTAAGTGTCCTCTTCCCCTCTAGATCCCTCTCTTGGCAGATGGGATTCGCATCCACGGGGAGAAGACGACGGACCAGCTGAAGCCCTTACACAACCGTATGGTTACCTGTTTCCAAGACCTTCGGGAGAAAGTGGAGAAGCATTATGGCGTCATAACCTTGGTGTGTTGCCAACCCCAAACTCGATTTAATGTAAGACGGTGCCAACTTAAGCTATTGGCCCTCTTGCCTTCCTATCAAATGCTTCTCATTCAACGCAGTGTACATTTTATCAGCGCAGGACAATAAATCTTCCTTTAGTCAGTGCATTGCAACCCATAGATTTTGCTTGTCATTGTGCTCCTCTCCTGCCAAGATTCCCTGATGATGCTTAATCCCATTTGTGTGTCCCAGCCCTGCTCTCTCACTGAGAAGAAGAAGAGTCGCGTGGGCTCCGTGGTGATGCCCTACATCCTGTCCTCCACCCTGCGTCGCATGTCCACCGTCTCAACCCTCTCAAACGCCTCCTCAGGCCTCTCCAGCGGCTCTGCGTCCTCAGATGGACCCTCCTGCATTTCCTCCCACGAGTCAGTCCCTGCATCCTTTCCCTGCTTCCTTCCTCTACCCTTTCCCTTGCTTGTTGGGTCTGACATTGTGTTACTGTAAAACAGACCATGCTTGTCAAACACTGATGTTATCTCTGTTTGAACAAAAAAGCAACATTTGTGTTAGAGATTTTATCTCTCTCTGAATCTTTTTCTCCCTCCTTGGTTATTCACAAGCAGTTCCTTGTTGTCCTGTCCCAGTGATCGCAGGGCCTCCATCCTGTCCCGTTCAGAGGAAGACAACAGGATTGCTCGAAAGAACAGGAAGGAATGGAGTGTGAGCAAATCCCAGGTCCTGCTGGAGAGGCAGTCAGATGTAGATGTGGTATGATCAGGTTTTTTTTTTTGTATATATGATATGTTATTTTTATCTCCTCGTCCAAGATGTTTTGACCCAAGTGGGCTGTTTCCATGGCCGTATCGTCCTTATATTAAGTTCTTTTTATTCAGATGTGATTCAGCTCCATTATTCTGGACTGTTTTACTGATGTTTCCGTGTCCTGATTTTCATTCCAGACTCCCCCAGAGAAGCAGCAGAGGCCCAAGAGTTTACAATTAGGAGACCGGCGACTCACCCTCTCCTTGTTCCAGGGTGTGTCATCTCAGCTCAGCCTGTCTAACCCTCTCAGCCCGCTGCCTGCATCTCCACAGACGCCATGCACACCGCGCAGCTCCAGTATGTAGCAAAAGTCTTCTTCTTTGATGAACGCCACGCTGCATGTCATCGTTTTATATTTCTCTTTAAAATCTACCTTGCTCACAGACAAGGTTGAATATCATGCCTGCTAACTCTGTGAAAGCACATTCAGTTTATTCACCTAATCAGGTGACACACACACACACACACGCTTATTCACAGAGGCCTGCAGGCTGAAAAGCTCTGATTTTCTTTCCCCTGTGGTAGGTTATTCATCGCTTCTCAGTGACAATGATGTCAATACCGTTGACACCCCAGGGACCCCCCCCACCCATGCCTCCGAAGAAGCACCCTCATGAGACTGACAGCCCTGGCTTCTCTTCAGAGGTAATATCTGCGCTAAGAGAATAAACATCGGCTCACTAATGCATATTTAATGGCGTGTAAAAGTTAAAATATTCTGTTTTTATTTCATTTGAGGCCCCGAACTTTCTTCTCTGTTCCCCACAGTTCACTCCTCCTCTACCGATGAAAATTGAGAGTAAACCTCCGCCGCCACCTCCAAAAACACGAAAGTCAATGTTCCCCTCATACGAGCACCCGCCCAGCTAAGGCTGCACCTTCAGACAGGTCTTAAGGTTGAACTCATTCTCATGGCACTGCTGTGAGTACAGATGCAGGGGGATGTTTGCAAGATGTTCCACTGGAAAAAGAAAATCTGATGCAAGTCACTAATCATTTCAAGCAGTCCTGTGTTATCGATAAGTTGTCTTGTATTGAAGCCGCAAGAAAGAGTATGTGTGATGTTTCTGTTGTTAGAGGGTACTACTGTGCAAAAATGATGGATGACTCAGTGAACACAAGGTCACTGCAGCCTTGATTCAGAGGTAATGAAACAGTGATTATATGCCTTATTTCTTGAAGAAAAGTCTTTTTTTTTGTACTGACTTTATCACTCGCAGGGAAAAAGAATGACCAATGCTGCAATGTTATTTTTAGCTTTGATTTGACGGAGTGACACTGGATGACTTGTTTCCCGTTAGCTGTTTACCGGCATTCCAAAACAGACATTTCCATACAGGAAAAAGCTGCATTAGATACATGACAAACTTGATATAGAGCAGGGAATACAATGTACAGAATGTAACTGTTAGTTTGCATGTGTCTGATGATGGTGTTCAGTTGTACAAGGATCAAACCATTTTTTTAAGTCAACAGATTTTAAGAGACACTGGATGACATTGATGAATGTGTAGCACATAATGCATTTTTTATAACTTTATAATGAGCTTAGTACTGTCAATGATGCTTCCAAACTGAATTGTATTGATAAAAGTCCGCTGCTGAAGCATGTTATTCTTTAAAGGAACAGTACAACGTTTTGAGAAGTATGCAGAAGGTTACTTGAGATGGTTGAAACAGCTCTCATGTCTGCATGGTCAACAAACATATTGCCCGGCTGTGTCAAAGGTAACGTCTGGCCTTCCAGCACTGAGGTGCACTAATGAACCATTTTTATCTTTTGTCATTCAAATGGACAAAATACGTGTGTAATAATTAAAGTTTGTGCTTTAACAAGGAGGTTTGTGCAGTTGTCAGGCAACCACTAAAGATAACAAATGAATGCTCTTGACCAAAAAGGAGTCCAGCATTAAGACCAACACACAAGGCCACAAATACTCATTTTTTTAAGGTGATTTAAAATTCAAAAAAGTGATGTAATGTGTTTACATGAAGCAAGGCTAGCTTCCCCCCCCCCCCGTTATCAGTCGTATACAAAGACAAGCCAGCAGGTGTCTAGCTGTAGCTTCTTTATCCGCAGACATGAGAGCTGTGTTTATCTCCCCTTCCAACTATAACCAGGAAATGAAAGAAACAAACTTCCTGAAGGTTCACACTGTTCCTTTAAAAGAAGCCTGAGCGCTGTACGGTACATGAATGCTTTTGAAGTTGACTTAAGTTTTTATATTTCAGGTGTTGGTAGATGCCCTTTTTTTTTACCAGCTAATTCATGGAATTTAAATTATTTTCATTCAATGAATATTTCCACTGTTTTGCACACCAGTTGTGTACAGAGATTGTTTACTTTTATGCTGAAAAATCTAATTTCCAAATGCTTAACTTTTATTTTAGAAAAAGCAATACAGTATAAGTGCCTTCTGAGTGCTGAATCTATATATGTAAGCTGTTTGAAAAAGATCAAAACGAGATGGTGATTAAGGTGTCTGTAAATTGTTTTAAAGGGATTCATTTTTTATAGTACGCTTTTTTTCTAACAAGCATCAAAGAAATCTTCTACAAACATTGCCTCAAGAGATATATAATGATCTTTTTTATGAACAAGCTGTTGTTGACTGAACACAAATAAAAACTTTATGAAAGAGCCGACTCTCATTTTGTGGTGACATTGATTCCTTTAGAAAGGCATCTTCATCTCTTAACTATGATCCTGTCAGCGTAGTGAATACAGATTACTCTCCGTGCCCTCACTGGAGAGAACTCGCTGACATTTGGATGCTGCTGATAGCCAGAAAAATTACCCATCCAAGCTCAAAACATCCCACCAACTGGAACTGAGCTGGTGATTTATGCATTTCAAACACAATTGGAGTAGGTGTAGGAAGAAGATGCCTCTGATGCTCCAGCTAAAGACGCATCATTTCTGGGTGGGGGTCTGTCTGCAGGGAGGAGTTTATGAGTTGCTTATGGGAGTTGTGTGATGATGGGTGCTGGTCTTGCTAATCTGGATTGTTAATGGCCTGTTCCTTCCTGTCAGATAGTGAAGCACGGGATCTCACTGCCTGCAAAGTCTCTGGAGCAATAACTATTTGAAGCTATGTTCAGCCATGCAGGGGGGACAACGATGCAGCAGCCTGTTTAAGGAACATCTCCATGGAACCACTCTCTACACAGTAGACATGTTTACAGCCTCGTGATGTATAGAATCTGAGGACATCAATCACAACGGTCTCGTTTTCCCTCAGCTGGCATCGAATCCGCTGACAATAGGCCCATGACACGCCTGTGTTTGAATCTGACTTGTTAATCGTGAGGCTGTAAACACACACAGGCAGCATTTCCATCACCTCGAGAATACCAGCTATAAGGAGCAGCTGCGAGGATTTTGGACCACATATATACGCAGATGGTAGCTTACATATGATTTTAAAGTTCTTGAACTTGTATAGAGTTCCTTAAGTCAAGTTATTCAGTGCAGTTTTGTTGTAATTTTCTTGAGTTTTTATTGCCTCTATGATGATAAGAAATTCAGAAGCAAATACACTTTTTACTTCACAATAATTAGCAGTTATAGCTTAAGCAACAGTGATACATACTGTAAAATATAAGTGGTACCAAACGTGCATGGATGGAGATCTGGTTAAAAAGCAGTGTCTAGTTGTTTACATGTCTCAGCATTTAAGCAGTTCCACCAAAGAGATGTCTACAGAAGGCTGATTTGAATGTTTCCAGCTCAAATATGTAACATTTCATGATTTTTGGTTGTTGTTTTTTTAAAGTGAAATGCCATTAACGGCCTGGCGTTTAGGTTACGCCCCATTTACAGACCGTGGTGATTCTGGAGTCTGGGCCCCAGGCAAGAAATAATTAGGGGTCCTACAACCTGCATTTATCACCATCATGTCTGCCAGTGTCCCCACGCTTGTTACTGTTTTCTCTCCTGTAGACGGATAATTCCTCTTCATTTTCCTTGGTTGACTTTCATTAACAACCTTTGGTTTTCACTGCAATAATGCACGCAACGCTTAGCAGGGCAACAAGGGTAAGTGCTGTTAAATGGGGCCCCCTAAGGGAGGTTTCCTAATGTCATTGCAAAATGTGAACATTCTGGGTCGCTGCTGTGGTTTAAAGTTTGTCAGCCCTCAGGGGCCCTCTACTGGTCTGGGGCCCAAAGCCTGCCTTGCCTGTCGACAAGCATCATCTCTGTTTACAGAGGCTGTAGTCCTCAAAGTGAACAGCCTGGGTTCAGGTGGAAATTAGAGAGTCGTTATATCTGTTGCAACCATCTTTTCATTTTTCTCTGTATGAATGATCAATGTCATTGCACACTGTCCCACGATAAATACATTCAAATTAAAAAAAAGTCCGACCTGTGGCACCTTTCCCAGCCCTCTCTCTTTGGATTTCCTGCTCAATCCATCCTAACAAAATAAAGGCAAAAACCCCAAAATAAATCTTAACATTGTTTTTAGAGAAATGTCAAAAGTAAAGAAATGTTCTCAAGTTTGTGTCCGGTAGAACTATTTATTTTGTGACTTCTTCTTCTTCCTCTGTTCTTTTTTTCCCACATTAAGAATTTCCTGACCCCTCAGATGTGTCTAGTGACCCTCCAGCGGGGTCAGAGCCCCATGTTTGGAGCCAGTGGACTAAACTACCCAACAGTTTACACAGTAGTGACAGTTAATTAGCTCCACCTCAACGAGCTACAGCGATGAAACTTGGCTCTATCATGAACACAATAGTGTAGATAAAAATGTTATATAACCTAAACATAAATTGTGATAATGTGTCACTTATAGGGGAGCAATATTCCTTCAACACTTTGATCACTTTAAATACATCTGCTTATTTATCTTTTTTACTAGTTGATTGCAAGACCTTGTAGTTATTTCACATTTTTCTTCAGTTTAGGACATCCATGCTGTCATTTCCTAACCCAAAAAAAGGTTAAAGATCAAGGATATAATTCCATAATGAGGATTTGTAATGTCACTGGCCACTCTTTTATTATATTCAGCTGTCATGTCACAACCAGCTCCCTCAATGGAAGAGAGAAGTACAGTCACGACGGAAACTTAGGCCTCTGTACGACTTAATTCCCCTGCATCAAAGGAAGTGCTGCCCTTCCCTACTTTGTCCATTTAGCAGCCGGAGGGAGCAGGGCAGTGTGTGGAGAGGGATTAGCCGCTCTATTGTATCTCTACTTTGAACCTCACTAGGTGGTGCCAGAGGGTGTGAACTGATGGAGCATTGCAAAGAGGTCTGCTGCACTTCTGTAAACCTCTGTTTACTCAGGGAAGGTTTGCTCAGCCTGAGTGCACTCTGTCAGGAACGCCCAGCTTCTCCACAGCCATACACACAAAGCTGCAGCTACACACAATAACACCTGGGAGATGTCGAGCACAGCCCTGGACACCTCTGTTGAGGACCAATGAACACTTCCACAGGAGTCAAATTGAGATTATAAGCGCCTTTCCCCTTCAAGTATATGTTTTTCTCCTCAAACTAGTGCAGGAGTTTGGACTGGCATCCTTCCAGTTTTTCGGCTGCTTTTGTCCCTCTGTGCAGCTTAAAATCTCTGCAACCTGCCCGAGAAAAATCTCATGAAACCTCTGTGATGCAAACCAAAAAGAAGGATTCAGGTTGTGAGTACTTTCTTGTTTTATTAATATGCTCTGTACTCTCACGACAGTCACATGTATTTTTTAGCATTTTTAGATGGGTGCAGAGTTGCATCATGTCCAGGCAGCCATGCTTGGGGATCTATTTTACAGGCTTGACTATTATTTGTTCTACTCAAATTTTAATATTTGTCGGAACGGTCTGATCAGGGAGTGATTTGGATGGAAAGCAGGTTACCTGGCCGCTGTTATCTGTGCATCACTTAAACAGCTCCTGAAGCCCTTTTTTATCTACTGCATTGATGTAAGAAGTTGTAATTTATAGTGATACAGCAGGACAGCGGTCATTACAGAAATTGCTCACACAAAAGATAAAAGAATAAGTTTCTGCAGAGTTTTTAATAAGTCCAGACAATGACAAATTGATTTCAGCTCAAAGAACTCCAGCGTGAAGCAAATTGCCTCTCAGTTTTTAATCTTTGCAGTTTTGCTGGCTTTGGCCTTCTGTTCAGGCACCTTCAGACACGACAAACACGGATATTCATCCATGGAGATGTTGAATTCATGTATGAGGGCTTTCCAATAAGGCTTCTTCCCGTAGATCAGCACCATAGCAGTGGCGGTAGTGTAGATGGACGTGAAGAATAACGTGAGCATGATGATGTTATCGTGGTTCACAGAGATCCGGTAGTTGACGTAGAGGTCAATTACGAGGAAGAGGATGAAGACAGCCACCAGGGACAAAGCCATGCGGATCACCCTCATCTGAGCGCCCAGCTTGGGTGCGTGGGCTCCGTTGGTGCTGGCTTTCATTTTACGCAGGTGGATGCCCAAGTGGACGGAGATGGAGATGCAACACTTCATCATGAGTAACCCTGGTAGAACATCAGCAATGACCAGGTAGAGGGCCTCGTACACCTTACCTGGTAAGGTGTCGGGCATTAGCACCCCACAGTCCTGGTTGACTAAGGTATTGTTGTCAGAGTGAAACACAACCATCATGGGCAGACATGTACCAAGGCCACTAAGAGGGATGAGAAACACAACTAAGGTCACATGTTTGAGGATAACCGCCTGGATGTGTGTGTAGCAGTGGTTGGGTGTGTTCACCAGCTTGGTGCTGTAGTAAAAGGTGAGGAAGCTACTGTCCCACATGATGGTGTATTTCAGGCTGTAGACCAGCAGCAGCATGATGGTGTAGGGCATCTGTATGATGTGGCACTTATTGTCCACCTCATCCATGGTCATCCAGAAGTAGCAGATCAGCTGGTGAGCCATGTTGGAGATAGAAAGCGCCAGGATGATGGTTTCACTAGGAGTCCACTTCTTGTTCTGCTTGTAGTTCCACAGGCTCATCAGCAGGATGTAGACGTTAAAGAAGATGGTGGTGACGGCCAGCAGACCTGTCAGCGCCCAGAGGGCAACTTTAATTCCACCGTACATGATTTCAACTTTACCCAAAACACCGTTGCAGTGGTAAACTTTCTGGAAATAAATTAAAATGTCTGTCTTGGAAGTCTGTGTAGGGTTTTGGAGTGTTTTGTTTTTGCTGTGTTCAAAGAGATGACAAAAAGACAAAAGAATTATTCACACACACTCCCAAACAGATGATTATTCTTTTCTGACTCAGAATGGATTTAGTCAGTCTTTGTCAGCAGGTCCTGGGGGGGGGAGGAAAGATTCACATAATTAGCTTCTTTTTTTTAGGTACATCAAAACAGGTCAATATATGCTTGTTTTAAATCTGGTAACGTTAGAAAAAAGTGAAATCTACTATTTAGGTTGTCTTGTGCAAAAAAGGAAAGCTGGGGTAAGAAGGTTAGAGCAAATAAGAAACATTCTATATATTTACCTCAAAGGAAGCTCCCATGGGTTGGATGAGGCTTTTTATCACTCCAACTTAAGATCTTTGCCTTCAAGTCGTCAAAATGTGTTGTCTGACTCGACACCTTTGGCTGCAGTCAAACAAATCCTTTGTTTTGTTTTGTTTTGTTTATCCGGGCATTAATCCTCGCCTCAAGTTGTCTGCGAGATCACACACCAAGGTGAAGTCCTGAGATTAGTTCCTGGACTAGGATTTATATAGCAGCATTATAGGTTTGATTTGCATCAGTTATGACCACAGGTTGTGGTGATTGTGTATTTGCATGGACACACAGACAGGACATGTGCTCATTATGTGATTATATAATGGGACTTTACTGTATGGCAGTCAGTGCAGCGTGGCAGCTCGGACCACACTCAACCAAGCTCTGCATGCAAATGGTTATTCCTGCTGCCCGGCCATATATTTGCAAAACCTCAGACCACACACACACACACACACACACACACACACACACACACACACACACACACACACACACACACACACACACAGACACTTACATAAAGACACACACCTATTTACTGATAAGAAGAGCAAATCACCTCTGAATCACCTTCAGGAGCTTTGTTAAGGCAACAGCTTATCACTGTATTCTGTCCTGTGGAGGACACAGACTTTGACAACCAGATGCTGACTTGAATTATTTTTGTTCACATTTTTCTCGACCATCATAATTATCCAATTATACAAAGAATCGGATCCTTATTAAATTAGCAGTTATTATGGCTAGCCCATGTTTTCTTCATGAATTGCACTTAAACTAAGCTAGTTTTTATTACTGAGATAAATAATCAATGTTATACCAAACGCTCCAAAACAATCATGGCTGCATCTCTAGGACAGAACTGCCTTTTTTGCACAATGGCACAAAAGAACCCCAGATCTTTTTACACGCTGAAGCTTTTTGAACTCAATGTGAAAGAACTCTGCAGCGCATTCTTAAAAATAATTAGCAACCCTGTTAGAAGCTCTGTGCTCTAAGAAACTTATTATTAAAAGAAGAGATTATGTGGTTTCCCAGAGAAGTTGCCAAAAAATAATTTGTAATTAATTTATGTTCCCATTCCCCATGTTCATGCTTGGATCAAAGGACAGACTCTCTTGTACGTACATGAAAAGGCTTTCTTATGTCTAAGAATTTGTCCCTGTGATGGATGTGCAACAGCAAGATAAGTACACACACACAGCAGTTGACAGATTTTGTTTTGTTTTATGAGGAAGACAATAAATAAACCCTGCGGAGGCAAATGGTAAACATGTATCTGTGTGCTGCTTTGTCATTTAACAAGTAAAGTTCATCTAAGTATTGATGCCCTCAAATAGAAAATACGATTGTTGACATTTTTCCCCTCTTCATTTTGAATAAGCAGATTCTTTTTTATACAAAGGTCAAGCAGTGTAGCAGATGAGTGAAGAGCAACGCTGGCCCTTTAAGTGGCCCTCAGCAGAATATATGACCAAGGGCCTTCAAACTGTCACCACGTCCTGCAGCTCTTTCAACTCAGCGAACACCTTTTGAAGATGGACTGAGGCCACTGAGGGCGAGAGGTGAGGCTGTTGGCAAAGTTGTGACTGTGCAGCTTAGTGTCTCAGCTACTGGCTGACTAATAACTAGTTTACTAGTTGGCTGCTTTTCAAAAACGGAAGGAGAGCACAACACAAAAAGGCAATTTCTAAACACTTTGTTCTGCAAGTGAAACATTTTCCAGGAGGCAAATACACAGAGAGGATCTGAAGCAAAAACAACTTTACTGTTTCCCAATTTTCTGACTCATGAGCAGCGCAAAGCTTCAATTTGTATTTACCCAGTTACAGCCGAGAAAACAGCCAGCAGGCTGTGGAAACAGACACATTGTTTGAACATGTTTATGTACAAAGGTCATTTTTGACGCATTCATTTAAATGTCTAAAAAAATACTCAATTTGTATATACTGTATATACGTATATTCATATATACTTTATATATTTATATATTTGGACTGTGTTGTGTCATTTGTCATTTGATCTAATCTTGTTTATCAAAGAAATCTCATGGCAAAATAAAACTCATTCTCTTTACTCAATTTGAGGTGACATGACACATTCTGGGACTTTATTTCACACTATTATATATATATTTGTTTTTTTTAAAGCCTGCATATCATCCAGGAACAAGGAAACAAATTCTGAATGTGCCCTAAAAGGGATTGAGACTCTACTCTTGTCTTGTCAGTTGAAAACTATTTTATTGGGGTCGCCCCTGCTAGGCCACGTACTATTATCTCTCTCTCTCTCTCTCTCTCTCTCTCTCTCTCTCTCTCTCTCTCTCTCTCTCTCTCTCTCTCTCTCTCTCTCTCTCTCTCTCTCTCTCTCTCTCTCTCTCTCTCTCTCTCTCTCTCTCTCTCTCTCTCTCTCTCTCTCTCTCTCTCTCTCTCTCTCTCTCTCTCTCTCTCTCTCTCATTAAACTGTTAGTATCCAACAAAGAAAGAAATCCAAACTCAAAGTCCACTTGCTTTGCCTGCTGCACTTGCAACCTGACCCTGGATGAGTGTGAAAAAAGGAATGGAAAAAAACATCTCCCAAAAAATCGTAAAAAACAGGAACGATTTTTATTGTACACACTTATAAAAACCATGAATTCAATGAGCAACATATACACCATAGGGGAACAAGCAAGAACAAAGAAGGATTTTATATACATACATTTTACAAACACTTTGGGCAAAATCTGAGTTGTGTGTTACGTGATCTTTTTGTAGTTTACAATACTAATGATGTGCCACAGTGCATTATGAAAGTCAGACAGTACTTTGTCCAAAGTCTGAGGTCAGATTAAATAAAAGTCCACAGTAGTGGAAGACCAGCACCTCTTTACTTAAATTTAAAGTATTGCACTGTCATATAAAAACTAAACATAGCATTCTTAAAAAGAGTTTTGTAAACAATAAAAAAAAAAAAAAAAATCTTTTGATGTTACACTGCGTATCCATATCGAGGGTCGTATTTGAGGTCGGCAGGTTTCCCTCCTGCAGGAACAGGATATGATGTGTTGATGCTACCGCCCGAGTAGACGGGGCTGCGGCCTGACTGCCTGCTGGGCAGTTGGCTCTTCACAGAGCTGTAGATCACCCCAGGGTGAGTGCGGTACCCTAACACTGAGCGCAGACTGGAGTTTCTGCTGGTGGGTCTGCTCTCTGGGGCCGGGGCGTCCTCCCTGTGGAGACAAGACACACAGATCTCAACCACACCATCCTTAGACTTGAGATTTTTGGAGGATAAATCGTTTATGCTCTGATGTGATACCTGATTTCATTTGCAACCTCTTTCTGGTAGCGCCGTTTATGGCAGCAGCAGACCAAGAGCCAGATAAGCAGCAGGAGGAGGAGCAGCAGCAGCAATGCCCCTATGACAGCCCCAGCGATGACACCCGCCTTGTTGGTGGCTGAAAGAGAAGACATGAGATCAAAGAAATGCAACTCTACTCCTTAACAGACACAAATTCCAGCTCTAACAAGAGGCTTAGGCTACATGTGATTTAGCATCTCAGACTGCAGAAAATAGCCTACTGTAACCGTGCGTTAGACAAATTCCTTTCGGGTGAATGCATGCAGTTTGAGGACTAAAGTGTAAATAAGCAGATAACAAAAGAGACTTACGGTTGTATGCTTGCAGAGCGTATTTACATTGCGCTTTTCCGACAGCGTTTTGCGCCTCACACACGTAACTTCCAATGTTGCTGTCGCTGTGGTTCCTTATCAAAAGCTCCCCAGTCTGCAAGTCTTAATGAAAGAAGACAACATTAAACACATGAATGCATTACATAAAAGCCTTTTTCACTCTCAAGCCTTCTCCTCACCTTGGGTTGCTGTGGCTGGAATTGCACCTCCACTCTCTCTCCTCCACGTATAGCTGAGAGGCGTGGACCCCTGAGAGGATTTACAGCGGAGGGAGACGGTGCCGCCCCTCTCTTCCCCACCATCAACCCAACACTTTGGCACTGACGGGCGAACTGATGAAAGGGAATGAATAAACGCATGGCACAAAAGCTGCTTTTAGAGGATAGCTTCAATGCTTTGGTTCAAGGTATGAAAGGGAAGAAGACAATGCTGAGAGAGGTGTGATTACAGTCCAAAACAGCCTCAACATGCCATGTGAGTGAGAGCAACGTTTAAAAGAAGAATGAGGCGTCTGAGAAAGCAAACAAGTAAAACCAGTCAAAAGGAATTCCTCCTCACCCATCACCACCACGGTGACTTTTCTCACATCCACTCCCGGTGCCTTCTTCACTTTGCACTGATAGGTGGCTGTGTCTTTTGCCCGCAGATCAGAGATGGAGATGGAGGCATCGCCCTGCTTGGGGTTCCCTATGAATTTCATCCTTCTGGAGACACTTGGATCGCCGTATCGGTGCATCAGGCCTCCTGTGAAGGATAAGATCTAAGATGCAAACATTTTGTTGAGTGAGGAACCATCTTAAAAGCAGGTTTTTTCACATACAGAGCCTGAAGGTAGCGACCCCCCCTAGAAGCTAAAGTCCCTCATCAGACTTCACAGACCAGTTTCACAACAACTCCCCCTTCTGTCTTATACAAACACCCACCAGCTGGTCTTTCTGTGTCATATCAGGGCTGACGTTGGACCACTCGATGTCCAGCTCTCCTGTGTCTTGGGGGCCGGGGGTGTATGTGCAACCCAGCTTGACGGACTCCCCCTGGGCCTTTTGGATGGTCTGTGGCCCTGATGAGGTCACTTCCATTGCCTTTGAAACATCTGAAAGGACGGAACATTTCAAAAATCAGTCCTTTTCGGTTCATGATACACACCTCTTCAAAATACAAACTTAAAAAGAAGACAAAAATATGAATTACCCCCCAATGCATCCATCATTTTCTATTTTCCGAGCCCACAGCTTGCATGTGCTCGTAAACATCTCAGAGAGGAGAAAAGGGGGGCTGATCTGAGACTAATTAGCTCTTAAGTCAAACAGACTCGCATTTGGTAGCTGGAATAAAAGAATAAATGTTCGGCCTATTTTTGCAAAAATGGAGTAACGTTTTAATTTAAACCTCTCGAGGCTCATTAGCTGTCAGAATAATGTTAGTGAATGATGATGAAAAATGAACGCATGAGCAAACATGAAAAATGTTCTTGACAAGTGGCAGTTAGAAGCTGTCTCTAAATTGTAACAAACCCCACTGACTCATTGTTTATTGCCATGGATTTTAATTAACACTGATGGCTTCATGTTTAAAGAACGAACTCAATGCTTATTATTACTACATTGCAATGCATTTCCACACATCCGACTTATTAATCTTGCTAATGTTGCAGCTCCCCAGACATCCTGAGAAATGTTTCTTTTCAACATCTTCCCATTGAGATGTTTAACTCTCTCTAAATGTCTTAATAGACCATGTAGATAAGTGAACGCAGACTCTCTTTTCACTCATTATATCTGCTATAGCACTTCAATGCCACTGCACCAAAACAAAGAATGTCAGAGGTATTCATGAGAGCATTTGAACCGCAGACGTGATGAGCGCAGTCTGACAAAAAGCTCAAATTAGTCAGTCAAATGTTTACACTGTGAAAGCCCCCTTGGGTGAGAAACAGTGTGATCCAAGGAGGACGTGTTTTCCATGTTGAGGGGCAGCTAAGCTAATGTGCCAGTGAGGCACTAAGCTTAGCATAAAGAGCTGCACATATTCAAATCCTGTCAACCTCCTCATTGGCCCAGACTACATGCTCCAATATCAGGTTCCTTTCAGTTCAGAAAACGGGGATTCAAACTGGAACTTGAAGAATCAATCGGGACTTTAACATCAGGCAGTAAACCACGGCTCTCGTGAGATGCTGATACATTATGGTTAAAAGGGCTGGAGGGTTTTTTTCATTCATATTTCATTTCATTTTATTTTATTCATAAAGTATGTTTAAAACTGCTGCAGCTGACCAAAGTGCTGTAGAAGACAAAAATGTTCACATAGGAGCAATTAAATCTCAAAATGCATCAATATGAGAAATACACAAAGCATCACAAATCACATACACGGTGCACTGGTGCACTACTTTATCATTTATGTGTAAGGCAGATTTTGAGCCCACCCAGTCTCACATGAGTCAGTGCAATAGTCATGAAATAATAATTTATTGATTCTTGTACACAGACACAAGTTCTCTCTTTTTCCCCCGGAGTCAGTCAGCATGAATTTCAGACTGATGTATTTTGAATGTTGTTACTGGATTTCCAGCCTGAAACATCACAAACTCTTTTCCTGTCAGTCAGAACAACCGCAAAACTTTTCTGCCAGACAGTTCTTCGTCTTTCACCAAGGTGGCAGCTGTTTCCAGAAGTGAACATTGCCCTATTATTTAAGACCCCGACCATGATCTCCTAAACATAACTGTACTTTTTGTAATTGAGCCCGAGAACTACTTGGATAGGTTTAAAGAAAATGATTAGGGTTATGGTAAATATGCAGTACTTTAAGTTATCTATAGAAGCCGGATTAAAGTCAGGTTTATGAAAGAGATATTTCTCTGTTAAGTTTAAAGCATGGATCTGTGACTTTGGTCTCTTATAACTCTACCTCTTGAGAGACAGTCCTATTTAGTTTGACCCATCTTTGCACCTTCCTCACCAGCAGACTGTGGTGCTCTATACTCTATATGTGAGTTAGTTTTCTTCTTGTAGTTTTCTTAAAGTAGCCTATAATAATTAAAACATGATTCTTTTTAAAAACAAAAACAAATTGTGACTGTATGTGTTTTTAAATGTAGCCACTAAAAGCTTTATGAAAAGAGGGTTTGGTCTAAAACATATGTCGGCGGACGAAGCAACAGAGTTCACGATCACTATTGGTTGGATATCAACAAAAGAATGGAGATGAACATACTGGCGAACAGGAGACATAATGAAGACGTTTCATTACGTTCACCGAGATTGCACTGGTTGCGTGCAATACAGTCTTTGGTCACCATAGCAGGATGTAAACATCACCACTCCCTTCCGCTTGCTAGCAGAATATTATTGGGGGGAGGAGCCACAGGTCGGATTTAAACCCAGACTGCCCGCTTGATTGACTATAGCCTCTGTACATAGGGCACACACTAACCGCTAGGCTACCGGCGCCCCCAGCATGTGAGGAGTCATGAAGGTAGCTGATTTCTTTCACTGTTCAGGACTTCAAAAGCGCAGTAACTTTAACGTTCGAGTCGAGAGTGAGTGAAGGCCATGAACCTCATGTCAGACAATCTGAGGGACTTTGGACTAACAGCTTTGAAAGTAAAAGTCTTAACAAGGTTTCCATACAGTAGGTGAACCTGCGGAAGGATAGTAACCATTTGAGCCAGCTGAGGCCAGTGGCCTTCCCCCTGCTCGGTTCGATGACAGTATGTGTTTTGTTTGACATGAGAAGAGTTTTTACATGTTATCTTACTTCATCTGTGCTGCATTCAAATTCGTTTTTATTCTGTCATCATGTTTGTGTATCAAAAAAGACAGCTTGGATAAAAGTCCATCAGTTATTTTTTAATAAAGTCTCTCAAGGTGTTTTCTAAAAAACACACATAAGTTAGAACCCACACAGAAGCGTATACGGACAGAGCTATGAATGCTATGTAAGGTACCTGTCAGACACCCACATTATAAGTGCATGGTTCATTGACTGCTATGCTATTCACCCACTGAAGTATTGTTGGTTGAAACTTCAGCAATGCCAGATCGGCCAATGTGAATCACAGATCAGACTTTACAACCTAGAAAACACCTGCTGTTCGTCATCACACACCCTCTGCTCTCTTTGATCAGAACATGTAATCCTTCTTGTAAACAGGACAGTCCAAGAGGGGGCGTTTAAAGACCTGTCAAATATTGTTTTTTCTTTGGATGCACTTATCAGGACAAAAAAGCACTCACCTGTTTTTATCTGGATTGTTAGAAGCAGCAACACAGCCATCTTTAGCCTCCTTTTTGTGAATTCAGGCTTCATTATAACCCTGAGAGCAACATGAAGGCAACACATTAGACTGTAATTCAGTGTCTGCTATCTTTGAATGCTAGTTTTTTATCTCTAATTTAATTTCATGAAGGTAAAATGTTGTCATTGTATGGTTGGCGTCCACGTCTCTGCCACATCTGTTTATCTTTAATCTAAAATGCACCTTGGAATGGAGGATTTGCTGCTCTTGTTTTCACCCTTTTTAAAGTGAGGTCTACACTGAATGTGTATATCACTTTAAAACTAACAAGATGAGGCAGAATGTTTTTATTCTGAAGTACACTCTACCAAGAAAATCAAGAAGAGAAACATAAAGCTGCTTTGACGTACCTTAAAGCGAGGTAATAATCCAGAGTGAGAGTAGATCCTGTGAGGCAGTACTGGTGAAGCTTGCTTATTTAGTTCTCAGGTGAAACTGAGGAGCCGTCAGCATGGCCACACCCTCTCTGTCCATAGTGCAACAGTTGGCCACTCCTAAAGCTGGGAACTTTCACGCCTCTTTCAAATCCAGCCTCTTGTTTTTAAAACTCAGCATTGTATGTACAAAAAAAGTGTAAATGTGTTAAAGGTATAGTGAAATAATACAATTCAGAATCCAGATGAAGAGTTGTGTGTTGTTCTGCCAGCTTTTTTTATTTCATTTTTTACAGGTCAGTACCTGATGACAAAGATTGATTAGCTGTCAGTGTTGAGTAGTTCAACAACTATGCTGCTGCGCTGCTTTTTACAACAGACAACATACCTATCGTCTTGCGTCATAATAATCCATATCATATCTCTCTCTGTGTGGATAAGTCTCTCAGTATAACAGGAGTTTCTGTACACTGCATGAAGATAATAATCTCCAAATATGTTTTTTTGCTACATGGTTCTTTTCTCAGGGTAGTTTGAAAGTGATGGAACATCATGTTGTTTGTATGGTCTCTGTTAAAATTTCCCCGACACACCCTCCCCACACACCCATGAAAACACCCTCCCTGTTGTTTACAGAAAGACGCAGCACATTGTGACGTGTGTTGATTCGTACGTATGTGCCAACATAGAGACAGAGTTGCAAGCTGCAGTGCAAGTACTGCAACTACTGCGGTGTTCAGGCTGTAAATAAGGATTTATTAGATTATAAAGTTTGAGAATCATAAACACTTTGAGCTATTTGAACCAGCCTACAATTTAACAACTTTTATTAACCTTAATTAATTTAACCAAATGCAGAGTTTTGATTGGGGTGTTTAACAGCTTTATTTCATCAGTTTTTTATGTATAAAATCTCAGTGAGGCTGATGATCCAAAAAAATTCAAAGACAGACATGTTTAATGAAGCTGGATGTGTCGGTGGAATTATTCAGCAGTGATTGTGTGAGAGTCTACAGTATGGGATGTGAGCATGGAGCATGACGTTAGCCATTAGCAAACTTAAGTGCTGGGTTAATGCAATCCTGCCAATAGTGTTCATTAAGGAGATGAACAAATTAGAAACGCTCACGATGAAACATGATCAGAGAGCAAATCAGCACCAGCTCCTCCCCTGTTTCATTTTTGTACTGTGTGATTGCAGGTTGGATACTTTCAGTGACTGACACCAATCCATAAATCTGTGTACGAATGTGTTCATGAGTGATGCTGCAACTGTTAAGGTGTGTGTGTGGCTGCTTTCCCAGCAGGTGTTTAATTGCCCCTCTCCCTCCCCCTGGTGTAGGAGGAGGTTCTGGCATCGAAACGCTGCACTGAACAGACTGTGAGACAGGACAGGGAGGGACCACACAGACAGTACCGGGACAACTGCACAATGTCACCATAAACACTGCAGGGGGCGAGTGCGAACAAGCCCGATGAATACATCTGTGACCTCTGTATCCTGGCGCTCCTTTTGTCACCCAATGATTTCTTAATTATCCTTCTAAACTAAGTAGATGAAAAGTAAAGCCAAAGTCTGGCTTTTGTCTTTGCAGCCAAGATTTGGTATAACCCCATCCATCTCTCCAGATTTGGCAAAGGTAGCGTAATCACACCACAGGGTTGCAAACAAAATACCTTGACAGATGTCCAAATTACAAGTAAACAGCCAAGCAGGAGAGGCAAACAAACGACCGAAGCAGGGAAGGGAGAGGCTACAGAAGGGCTGGGCTTGCCAGCAGCCATACTGAAATAGCACAGCAGCGTGAGTCACGGTGTGTCAATGTCAGGGAGCCAGTTGGGCACATATATTCATCTTTTTTAAGGTGGAACGCCACTGGGATGAAGATGCCGCTTCTGGCAGAGGGAGGCAGTCACTCAGCCCCTCAAAGAGCTCCAGTATGTAGGTGGAACAAAGCCAGCACATCATTTTCATGACCCCTGAATCTCTGCATTTAAACTTTCACATTAAGAGACAAATTGATTCTTGTCTCTTTTACAACAATCAGTTGTAAATCAAAGATGTCCTGCAAGTCATAAACATAAACTCATGTTAGATACACCTTCCTTGCAATAATGAGAACAGAGGCAGCATCAATATTAGTGTCACCAGTGTTACACTGTGAAACTGCCATGATTACTCCCTCTCTCCAAGCAGGGAGCCTTTTTGGCTGCTCTGGCCCTGCATGCTTTCGATGTCTCGTGCTGCAGAATAAATAATGAAGAGGCTAATGCAACGATGCCTCCCAGCTTCTATTATTCTTTATCTCACTAAGTAACCTGCTCGGGAAAGGGCACATCCACCATCAGAGCATGCCTGACATGCCACACAGCAGGACAGAAACCCATTTGTTGCCTCACATACTTTTATTTTCAAGTATTAATGAAATTGAAAGCAGCACAGCTATAGAAACAGCATTTGGTGATTTTAGCTTTTGTAAATATTGCATTAAAAGAGGGTATAAAAAAAAGAAGGTAATATGAGAAAACAGAGAGAAAGATTAAAGTCAGCTGCTGAACAGAACATCCAACACTGCCTGGGCTGAAATCTGTGAAAGGCTGAGCAGGGGTACTACATCCAATAGGCACCAAGGACACACACATACATACATACACACACACACACACACACACACACACACACACACACACACACACACACACACACACACGCACACACACACACACAGACACACACACGCACACGCACACACGCACACACACACACACGCACACACACGCACACACACACACAAACGCACACACACACACACACACACACACACACACACACACACACACACACACACACACACACAGTTTTTGTTCCAGTACATCACTCCACTGTGAATCTGTGTCTGTTCTGTTTGTGGACAATTATGGACAGTTATATCATCAGCAGAGAGTTCATCTAACCAAGGATTTGAGCCAAAACCTTATCCTGTCCATGCAGATGCACTTCCCGAGGATTGAAATTAAACAGGTGCAGTTAAATCCATGTGAAACAAGAGAAGCTTTCACAGTCCTGTTAAATCTACAGTCGGCTGCCCCACTGGCCTTCTTAAACTTCTAACCTTCAAACATGAAAAGGCACAGCTCTATTAGAAATTCTGCATATCAAATAGGACAGCTAATATGACTTTATCGTGTATTTACTACTCCATCCCTCCCTCGCTTCACCAGCTGCCCACCCACGTAAACCCCCGCACATACGCACACACATACACAGCCCCCAGCAAAATGAGCACGGTGGACCCCGTAATCCAATAAGTTGTGCTACTTGTGCTAAACCCAGTGAAGTCTGGCACACAGAGAGAGTCCATGGAGAGTGCGGTCCCCTAAGCCTCGCTCGCAGGACTGGGATAGAAACTGTATTCTGTGAAAAAAGAACTTCAGATCTCTCTCCCCCTCTCTGCTTCTTTCTACGAGAGCTCCTGTTTCCCACTCACTTTCACACAGACACACACACACACACACACACACACACACACACACACACACACACACACACACACACACACACACACACACACACATTGGAGAATTATGATATAATGATGCAATCAAACGCTGACTTCTCTTTTTTAAAACATAAATTAAGAGAATAATAGCCTGGTGCACTGAGTGTGCTCTGGAAAAGACTGGTTGTTTATTGTCTGATTTATCCACAGTCAATATAAAAACACTCATTCATTTGGAAAGGAAATTATTTCTGCAGGATTGAAGCTGCGTTGAATGGATTCACAGGCATGCTCGGCCATGCTTGAAAGCAAAATAATAATTCATAGAGTAACTGCAATTTCCCTCTAAACTCTAACAATAGTTTGTGGAGTAGAATTTGCATTCTTTTGATGCGGTTTGTCTTTGTTTTCTGTCACAGCTACAAATGAGCAAACTTCACTTTGTTGTAGTCGGAGAGTTATATAAGTAGGGTAGTAATGAAAACATAAACTCTTGTAAAAAACAAACACCCTCGCACAGAAATTACACAAGCACTCATACCATTACACAACCTGATGTCGAAAAGATGTATTTTAAATGTAACCCAAATATTAAAGGGCCAATTCAACATTTTGGGGAAGACTGAATTTGAATCAAAACATAGGAACGGCAACGTCTTTGTCAGGAAGAGAGAGCCTGACATACTATCACTCAGGGGATCAGGATCAGACCCTCAGGGGTGCTCAGCTCCCAAAAATGAAAGATGGAATTTGCTGTTTTTGCAAAACTTTTCAATTTATTATTATAGACTTCATTTGGCATGGACATCACAGATACATTGGACGAACCAGATGCATTGTTTAAGTGTTTTAGCAAACATGCTAGTTCTCAACACCAGATGTTATTATTTTTAAATACATATTGTACATTATTTTTAAGCCATTCAGTATAATAGGGAAAAGTTCTCATTGTTGAGTAATATAGCCTACTATTATATCAACAAAGTTTTGAATGCAGGACTGCATCTCTTTACTACTTATTCTATAAAAAACATTCTGGGTCATTTTCCAACCACTTAAATCATGTTGTAAAGTAAACAGCTGACAATTCAATATGATATCACCAAACATATCCCCTCTTTGGGTTTTTCTGCCATCCTGACATGAAATTGTTATCTGGAATTTAGCTTTTTACAAACTATTAGCTGTGATATTCTGATTAAAAAAATGCTTGTGAATGCGATGTGATGCAATGCGATGCGATGAGATACGATGCGATGTGATGCGATGCGATGATATATGATGAGATACGATGCGATGCATTGCGATGCGATGAGATACGATGCGATGTGGTGCGATGCGATGAGATATGATGCGATGAGATACGATGCGATGATATATGATGAGATATGATGCGATGAGATACGATGCGATGTGGTGCGATGCGATGAGATACGATGCGATGTGATGCGATGCGATGATATATGATGAGATACGATGCGATGAGATACGATGCGATGTGATACGATGCGATGTGATGCATTGCGATGCGATGAGATACGATGCGATGTGGTGCGATGAGATACGATGCAATGAGATACGATGCGATGTGATGCATTGCGATGCGATGAGATACGATGCGATGTGGTGCGATGAGATACGATGCGATGAGATACGATACGATACGATGCGATGCAATGCGATGTGATGCAATGCAATGAGATACGATGCAATGCGATACGATGAGATACGATGCAATACGATTTTATATTGTCCCCTAGGGGAAATTTGTTTTGGACTGAAAGTTTTTGGTTGATAGCAATAAAAAAAGCACAACGAATATCTCTAAAATGAAATAAAAAGTTAAAATGGAAAAAATATTGTTCACTCTGTCTCTAAAAACTCAACACACAAACCAGGCTATAGAGAATTGCTTGGCCAGCAGGCATTATAGGTTGATCTGTTATCTAGGGTGACCATATTTTTAACCCTTCAAATCAGGACACTATAATTTACAGCAAACCCAAATTTATCGATCCACAGATCGGTGACCTGCACTGGTCACACAACTGTTGCATTAGTGATGTTTTTCTTTCAGTTAAAACAGCAACAGCCTGGTTAACAACATTGATTTTCATATAGGCCTATAGGATACAGACAAATCAGTGTGACAAGCATGGTGTATCGTTAGGTTGGTAAAAACTGGGACAGGGTCTGTTCAAAACCGGGACATATTAGTGTATACCTGTTGGGACTCAGGACACAGAGCTTGAAAACCGGATGGTCCCGCTCAAATTGGGATTTATGGTCACCCTTCACTAACACACTGGTTCTAGCAGGTTAGATTTGCAGCATGTTAGTAGAGAGCTGTAGGGCTATACAAAGAAGTAACCCCCACCTTAGACCTGAAAACCATGACTAAACCTGAAGTTACCTCGTTAACACCAAATCCTGCTTCAAGGTACAGATCTCTGAACACCTCACATAGCCTATACATTTAAAGATGGTAGTGTAGCATTAGGTTACATCTAGCTTAAGCTAGCCCACAACTAGCGCAAAGGTTGACATGTGTTGCAGTAACTGTTTTCATATTAAGAGCTACGATGCTAATTTAGGCTATTAGTTTAATGATGCAAGTTATCAGGTAAAAATCGAACAAATGCAAAGCAACATAAGCATTCATTTGTAGGAAAAGATATTTGTTGCTTTGTTTTGGTTTCACCAAATACCAATGAAAATATATGTCTTTTCAGCAGCTTAATGCTAACCACATTCAGCAGGTAGCTTTGTCTAACAGCTGATGTTGGACATGTTACATCTTTATTAGATTTTTAGAACCTTTTCCCACTAAAAACCGGTAACTGTTGAAACAGGGTTGGGTTAATTCAGGAGAGACTTAGGAAAAATAGTTAAATTTTTAGGCCAAAGTGTTAAAACAATGAGCTGAAATGCTAATACAGCAAAGTAGGTGATACTTCTCTGTGGGTTTTTCTATTATAAGATACCTTTCTTATTACACACAGTCATTTGATCAGTTGTAAGTATAAAACATTTGATTAGATCAGCTTTAACTTTTAATGTTGGAGCTTAGCGTAATAAAAAATGAGGTTTTAAATTAAACTGTGAATCATAAACTAGCTTGTTAAGAAGCAAGGACAACCAGGAGGCATCAAACAATGAACTCACATACAACTGAAGGCTCTCTCTCTCTCTCTCTCTCCCTCTCTCTCTCTCTCTCTATTTATCTATCTCTTTCTCTCTTGCTCTCGCCCATAGACACATACACCCACACAATCTACCCAGATGAATGGGTGGTGTGGGTGGATTGCCTGCTATGAAGTGAGCGCCCCATTTAAACTGGAAAGAAAAGTGAGTCTAGAGAGCTAAAAAGAAAAAAAAATCAGACAGAAATACTCGATGCTTTACTTTTATGATGCTGCTGAACTGTGAACTTCAAGCATAGAAGTGACTGAGCTTTACTCCTCTGAAGACACACATAGACGCACAACAACACAGTTCAATGGGGATTAGGTGGGCACATTTTTTCTTACCTCTTTCTGCATGGACAGATGAACAGTAAAAAAAGTAGTGTAGGTTTAAAAAATGGTGACACAAGTTAAACACAGTTTTATTTGTCCAAATTGTTAGGTTTATTCTGAAGTCAAGGGACCAAATCAAGTCTGAAGATAAAATCCAGTCATAGAAATCTTCTCATGAGGGACACAAATATTCTGAGTATAATATTTTGTGTCATCAATAACCAGATATAGAGTCCTTCCCACACTGGAGTTTATATTCTCCCAAATGAAAAACAATGTGTGTGCTGAATTTGGTCACGAGTAAAGATATATAGTCCCCATGAGAAGAACACAAGCTCTCATTTGTTATGTTGCAGCTGACACACTGTTGTGGGGAAGTTCAATACCCAGTGTGTATGTGTGATATAAGGTGCTGGATGCTCGAGCAGTTGCATGGGTCAATCCTCATCAAGATGTTTAATGAGAGTTTTAATGACCCACTGCTCAAATTAGCTGAAGGGATGTGATGAGGTTATAGACTTTTAGAGAAGGCCAGTTTGAACCTGCTCAGAGTTACAAAGGCTGTGTTATTGATCACCCTTTGATTTGAAACGTGACGTTGTATTCATATTCAAGTGATTCATTTTAAAGGAAGAATGTGCGACTTTTTGACCCAGTAGATGTCGCCTTTGATCACCAGCATTAGACCAAAAAAAACTGCTGTTTGGCGACACCTCCGCTATTCTGAAGCCTCTGCTCTCCTCCAGCGGCACACCCCAAACCCCTCACCACTCACGTTCCCACGAAGGAGTTATGAATTAGAACACACCATAATTAAGCACCATTAAGCGCAAGCAAATGGACTTAATTGTCCTTTGCTCGAGCTGCAATTGCTTGTGGCCTGCATTGTTGTGTTAGCAGGCTAATGTTAGCACACTTTGGTTAACTCATAGCTTCATATTGCACATCTAAAGACACTTACGTGACATCCAGATAAGCAGTGAGTATGTTATTCTTCTTTTCTCTAGTCCTTGACTAAAACAGCTTTATACACAAGGCCGTCCCGTCCATGTAAACATGATGTAAACACGACTCCGTAAACAGTACAGCTGGCGGGACTCACACATCTCACTCATTGTAGACAGTCATGACTCAGAGAGACATTTACAGGATATACTTGATTTCTGCTGTATTTATGTGAAAAAATGTTTCTTTCCTCTGTCATGATGCTTTTGAAGTCTTGTGTGAAGCACTTTGAATTGCCTTGTTGTTGAAATGTGCTACATAAATAAACTTGCCTTGCCTAATCATTGATAGAGGCGAGATATTACATATTGCGCAATTCATTGTTAGTGCATATAATTCATGTGCAAATCAAATTCCAAAAATGGAGAAATGTTTATTAAAATTTTTTTTTCTCAAGCAAAACAAGTTGTACTATCTGCAGCATTCCCTACTGAAAGGTTTATTCAGTAGATTCATTCATGTGATATTTCATTTCATTATGATAACATCACTGTACTTTATTTTATGATTACTTTATGACGAGATTATGCCTAAAATAAAAAATAGACGGGGTCCAAACATGTGGCTTGGAGTGGTCCCCAAACACTATCTAATCTTGTTTCCGTCACGTTTGATAAAAACTATAGTGCCCAGATGTTTGGTGACAGGAATTCATGTATCCGATTGTGACCATTTTATAAAGATTTACACCATCAGACAGTGTTGCATGTTGGTGGCTTGTACTTTCAATTAAAAAAATGTAGAAAATCTCCAGCCTCATCCTTGAACTGTTTATGCGAAATGACTAACAGCCACTTCATAACGCTGTAAATATGGAGATCAGTGCAGCTGCTAATATGTGAATTTAAAACATGAGCATGTTTTATTTATTTGTATGCTGTTTTTGCAAGTCAAATGCCCGCCTCTATGTCATGTACAAATAATAACATGTTCAAACGTTACTGTAATATTAGGACGACTTCCAGCCTACATGGATGTCCTTGAGAAACGAGTGCCACACATTCCGAATGACCACATAAAGACCCCGCGCTCTCACACACTTATTTCAGCTTACCTGCTCATCAGGTATGCATGAATGAATTTGTCCATGCATGGTGTAAGGAAGATAAATAAATCAAACCTGTTTAAAATGTTAAAATGTCTCTCTAGTCTAACTAGGCAAAGCAATTCGCAATGACAACACTGGTTGCACATGACTACACAAATTATCATAATATTATTGAGATGGCTGCATTAAGGACAGAGTGCATGGAAATTACATTTGTGTATTTTAATAAATAAAATATTAACACATTGCATAAGGTATTAAAATTGCCACCATGTTAATTGTGCCAAAATAAAATAATTCAATATGAACCAGTGATGGATGTTTTTTTTCTATTAAATCTCATCAGCTAGCAGCTAATTAATCCGTTCACTTTTCCTTTTGCCGCAGTAATCAGTAATCATGACGGCGTGCAGAAACTCACTTCTGTCTCAGGAGAAACACTGTATGCACAAGGGTACTTTATGGTTGGACCCTTATTCATAAATGTCATGAGTTATAGATTAGGCTGGGAAAATGTAGAGCAATCATTACTTCAACTGATTAGTGTGTAATTGATGTAAATATTGCATTGGATTGTGGAGGAGTCATTGTATTCTTTAGACAGCATGCAGTATGAGCAGCATTTCTCACTCTGGCTTGCTGTTTTGAAACAGGATGATAATCAGTGCCACTCACAATAAAAGATTTTTAAAGCATGTTATGAAAAAAAGTCAAATCAACAGAAACTGGCAACTCAAATCAGTGTTGAGACGGCAGGTTTGTGAAACATTTGCTGTGATGAAGGGTGATTGTGAGTCTTCCAGCAGTCACGCCTCCTTCAATCATATCAATACATGATTGCACTGTTTGACAGCTGAAATCATCCATCCAGGTGAGAGTTTTACTACCTCATTGGTCAAAACAGGCAACAGCAAAAGTGGAAGAAATGTGATTCTCAAGCCAGAAGCTTGTCAAATAAGGAGACAGCGTTAAAATGACACTACTTT